>VWZK01009808.1:136219-178911 GCA_013396935.1 Baryphthengus martii | reverse complement strand
AGGGGCCAGTCTCTTTCCAGTGGCACCCTATGAGAGAACAAAGGGTAATTATCACAAACTGGAACACAGGAAGATGCACCTAAGCATGAGGAAAAACTTTTTTACTTTGCAGCTGACGGAGCCCTGGAACAGGCTGCCCAGAGAGGTTGTGGAGTCTCCTTCTCTGGAGACTTTCAAAATCTGCCTGGATGTGTTCCTGTGTGGTCTGTCCCAGGTGATCCTGTTCTGGCAGGGGGGTTGGACTCAACGATCTCCAAAGGTCCCTTCCAACCCCTACCAGCCTAGGATTCTATGATTCAATGATTCTATGATTACAGTCCCAGCATCCAGAAGTGAGTGCATGTTAGCTTCATGCTACCGTGCAGCCATGCTGCATAAAATAGGATGCAGAAGTGGATATTCTGATGGGGAAAAGATCTGGGGGTGTTTGCTGTGTGAGTTGATTATACTTAACTACAAACCCATACTACTGCTGATTCTCTTATTTTTATTGGATGGTGGTGTTTAAGGTTTTTTTCTTGTTTAAATATGTAAGCATCAGTTATTGCATGAAATGCAGTATTTCATTCACCTTATAATTCGTTATAATACATAAGAAAAGACAGAATCCTTTGCTATTTACACATACACACTTATACATACAGACCTAGCACATAAATGCACAGTACAGGAACTTTATTCAAAGGATTAGCGATAAAAGAGCCTACTGTCTCCTTTGAAGTCTTTCCATATATTTGTGATATTTTCAGTATAATGTTATAAAAAAGATCTTTCATAATCTTCATTCATGTGAAAGGGATATCTATATATGCCTCAGTCTCTGAGGAGGAAGTAGTTACTTTACAAGCATAATCAAATTTTAAATATGATTTTTATTTTTAACCATGATCAGATGTTTCAGGCTACAGTAAAGAAGAACATTGTAAACAATTCCAGTTTTGAGCAAGAGGAATACAAACCAAGGGCTGAGTACAAAGAATTTGGAGATTTCACGTTATTCCTATATTGTTAATGTAATATAAAATTTGGTTTTACTGATTTTAAACACATCTGAAACTAGTCTTCACCTCAGAGCATTTTTTACAAGCAAAAGATGGGTGCTTACAGTAGAAATGTGGGACAAGCATCTCTAAGCTCCACTCAGAGAGAAAGGACCATGTAAGGGGAAGGTGGAGAATACAGGAAAAAAACAGGTCCTTGCCATGTTTTTGGGATTTTCTCCATTTTAGGTTTCTGTATCAGGGATAATCCCTTGGATTGCTGGGAAAGTAGGTTACCAATGGTGAAGTTTCCATCACTGCTTAGAGAAGTTACATACTTCGTTCCCACTGACCATAATACACATTAGACATTCAAATCCTTGAAGTGCTTTTGAGAACCCAATGCTGAAATGTGTGCAAAGGTTACAAGCTCAAGTCAAGATTGCTTTGCAAGTACTGGGAAAGCACAGTCCTAGCATCCACTACTGGCAATTTCATGAGTAATATCCTGACTGTTCTCACTCACTTCAGCAGTCCTCCCATGCCTCAACAAAGACCCTGCAGCTTCCTGTTGAAGACCGACAGGCGCTCTATGCACTTTCTGCTTGAATCTGATGCCACATTTCCCATCTTGAGTTTTTGGCCAGAAAGAACCAAGTGTGAACTTCAGAGAGACTTATCAAACTCTGTGGGTGGCACCAAGGACTGCAACTTAAATCCCTGCCACACAAGCAGGTTGAGAAAGGGAGCAACTGACTGTAACCTTTTGAACTTTCCGAGAAAGTCAAGTATTGCTTCACAGCTTAAAGTTTCTGTTCGTCCCCTCAGTAGCTGTTTATAGTCTTCTCTATGGAAAAAGCAAGATGTTTCAATCTTGAGAACTTTTAATATGTGCTTCTGGGTTGCCCCAACGCAAAAATAAACTTTGTAGGTGCTTTGTGATCAGAATAATCTCCCATGATCAGTCATACATTGTTCTCTTGTCAATAGCAGCCATCTAGGACCAGCCTTGTGTCCTGGACTGAATCCACAATAAACAAGTACCCTGATGGAAATAATCCATAAACACCCAGAATCTGGAGACATTCTTAACTTGCAGGATGCCAAGTTTTTTTGAGGGAAGAAAAAAAAATAATCTATTATATTCAACATAAGGCCATTTTATTGGATGAAAGATTAAGATATGGAAAATTTCAAACAAATTAAGTTATGAAGAAACTTTGCGAGCTGTGTGCAGCTGTTTAAAAAATATTTTTTTAAAACCCATTCTTTTCTAGGTACTAGGTAGGATACACATAGGGCCAAATCTCTGGTGGCGTAAATGAGCAAATATAGCAAAGCTAATGAGGCTGCTACCCATTTGCATCCTTAGATATTATGGTCCCTTCATATTGCTCATAAGAATATGAAAATTTATGGTTTTAGCATTACACTCTCTCCCTCCCAGCTCCTGGGGGGCATATACCTCCTCGCCTCATGTAGCCAGGCCATGACATTCTTCTTCACCTCAGGTACATTTGTGGTATATAAAGATATAACTTCTTATCTGACAGTTGTGCTTCAGCAAACTGCTTTTGCATGTGAAATGTTTATTAACAGCTTTCAGTTTCAGTTAAAAAAATACAATAGATCCCAGCCCAGAGTCAAACCTCTCCTACTTTGAGATCCATAACATCAATACAATTGCGGGACCTCTACCTTGCAGGTAAGGGCCTAATAGGATCTTAAACCAGCTTGCTGTTTCTTTTTTTCTTACAGATCTGCTGGCTCCTATTGATCTCCATCCTGGAGATGCTGAAGATCTGCTCCAGAAGATGCAACATGCTGCTGCTGCTTTTGGTCCCCCAGCCAGTGTATCCAGGGCTGGCTCAGGACCCCTGCAGTGTGCTTGTGTTAAATTGAACTGCAAAAGCCAGAGTGGCATAGAGCACCATTAATATGCACAATATAATCTGAACCCAAAGCTGTAGTTAAATCAAGCCCTGGAAAATAAAGAAACACATCATTAAAAGGTGAGTAAGTTATAAAAGCACCTATGTCCTTTAGTACTGACCTACTAAAGGGTGATACTGACATCAGAGGAATGGATATTTGGCCCTTAATTTTTTTGCTGTAATAGCACACATGGCATGTCTTACAAGCTTTCTGCTTCTACCAGTACTTCATATATGGTATAGGTTCATATATGGCAAAGGGATCTCTAACTACTCTTCAGTATTATCCCATTTACGGAAATTGCTGCTTCACCATAAAATCAGTAGTGAGAATACTTCCTCTGAGAAAAACATTTCCATCCTCAAACTGCCCAAGGGAGGAGTTAAAGAGAAAAGTATGTACATCACTACAGGTTATACTCCAGTGTGTTACTGCTGTTTCAGTATTCAGGCCTTTATCTCCATTCCTGCCTTTCCACTCATTAGCTTTCTCCTCGCAATGAAGCTCTAAGGCATTTCTACAATCTCTCTTTAGCTGAGAAAGAAAAGATGCTGGCAAAGAATTAGATTAATGTAAGGAAGTGGGAATTCTCCTGCTTGGGGTTATGCCCTCAGCAAGCCATGTTGCAACATCTGTGCATTATTATACTGCAAATTCTAACATTCTACCATTAAACAAATGGCCCAGCTGTCCTGAAAATTTGCTGGTTTTATGTATTTGATTTTCTTAGAACGGTAGAAAGTACTGGTTGAAACAGTTGAATGTGACATTTGTAAAGGGTCAAGAGAGTGTAGTGAGCAACAGTAACAACTGAGGGGGAAGAAGAAAAGGAAACAAGAGCATTGATGCACTCTTTTCGAGCTCTATCTGTAGAAGAAAAAGGGAGCAACCAGGACCATTATGGTTGTGTCAGGTCTGAGAAACTAACTGGCGTGGGAATTTGTATGCAGTGAGGGCAAGTGCAAATGTAAGCCTCCTTGTCTGCTCCTCTCTCATCTGTACCTGGACCAGGCACAGCTAGGAAGGCATCAATGTTTCTCAGAGGAAGAGTGGGAAGATGGGAGTATATGACTGTCTGATTCTAGATGACTCTGACACTGCCAACATTTGTCCTTTGCACAAAATTAAAAAAGTTGTTTTTCAGTCTTGAATTTGGGAGTGAGGAAGGGACCTGATTTAGAAAGTATCAGACTGTTTCCCTTGTGTATGTAACGAGGGCTGCCAAGCGTGGCATGACCTGTGTTCTGGCGAGGATCCACAGGGCACCAGGTGTCAGCCTGGAGGCTGATAGCACATCAGTACAGCAACCCAGGAGACTGGAATAGGCAATGTAAGTCATCTCATGATCCCATACGGGCATTCAATGGCAAGGAGATGTTTGGCATGAGTCGTATTCATATGAAATGCAATAACAATCCACAGTGTAATATGGCAGCACTGATTGTCCAAGTGGTTTTTTTTTGGCCAGATTGTCTTTGTTGTAAATACAAAGGCAGGCCTTGAGATCACTACTTTATATGCAGATTTGGCAGGGTCTGAGATAGCTGTATTCACCTGAGAGGTGTTCATAAATTGGAGATAAATCAGAGAAAAGAAGAACAGAACTTAGAATTGAGGAAATTAGAAGAAATTATATCTAAAAGGGCAAGTAAAGAAGATAGCAAGCTCACTCATTGTCTGGGGTAAACAGGGTAGGAAGGGCGAATCCAATGGGTTTCAATGAGGTCTTGAAAGCAAGAAAGAATAGCATGTTGGGATTAAGTTTCTATCAGAAATTGAAAGGTTAGACACAACAAGGCAAAACAGTAGTCCATACAGTCTCCTGGATTATCAAGGACAAAAATTAAAACATCCAACTCAAAAGTTAATCTAAGTCCAGATTTGTCTCCCACATCTCTAGGATTCCCTGGAGAAACTCTCTTCGCTCAAGTCATTTAGGGAACAAGAATGTTGTGGGGATATTTGTAGGAATCGTGCCTTTGAGAAAGCAGGAATATCAGGGGTGACCGCCTCAGCTCCTGGGTTTAGGCTGCTGGTAATCAGTAAAAGTAGGACTCCCCTGCCACTTCACATGATGGTAGCAGGACTATGCTAGCCCAGTAGTTCTGGGTTAATCCTATGAGTAAGGTTAGCAAAGCCAACAGGGCTGATCAGACCAACCTGGCTGGGCCCACCCAAAGCCACTGGCATCGAATGTCTGTGAAAAATTCCCAGGTGTCTATTATCCCGAGCCCCAAGCTCTCTGAGCAATGTTTTTAGACTCTACTCAAAGGTTTAGGCACATCGCTTGTAGGATGAAAAGGGGTGTCCACCCTGCACGATATGGTCTTTCAGACTTCTCACAGCATCATTTCCTCCAGATATGAAAACAGTGCTGAATCTAGTAATAAGTCAAGGGTGAGTGAGATGGTGAAATGAAAATAGTATCTTTGCCTCAAGCCTTGTCTTTTGTATGAGACTATTCATGCCAAAGGGCTATTAGTTGCCAGATGTACCCGAAACTCTGATGTATGTTTATATATAATGACATAACATCAAGACAGCAGTGAACTCAGTTGAAGCGAAAATTAAAAATATTATCTGAAAAAGATGAAAAATTACAAGAAAACATCATTAATACCATGATGATGATAACTGACAAGCATGCACACATGAACAGATTTAGAGGTGGCACTTTAACTTCCATCAGAAGGCTTTTCTGTTTTGTGTGGGAACTTCAGTGCAGTGAAATTCCTAAGGACTTTTGCAGAACTGGGACATAATCTCCAAAACAGATATTAGTATTGTGCAATTGTGGTTCTGTTCATTGAAGTCCTGATCCCCGAAACTGATCCCTCAACAAAATTTAGCATAGAAAGAGCGGTCCAGTTTATAGGTCCTTCTGAAGACAGAGAGCCACAGTCCATACGCTTACTTCTCAGGAGCCATAATGGCCTGGTGGACTGCAGCTACTTGCTCACCCTCCGTCTTTTCCATCTTTCCAAACCTCCCATGCAGACCACCCTAATTCCCTCAGCCTCTGCCTGCTGGATCCTTCCCCTACCCACCTTTGAGATGTCTTGTCCTCCTACCAGGACACACACAGCTCATACACATAGAAGAGGTGAAAGAGTGTTACTGGAGATAAAAATAGTAAAGTTCAAGATTTAGGGCTATGCTTTTTTTTTTTTTTTGCCAGTCTTTCTATCTGTCTTGCTTTTGCTTTTACTGACAAATACAACAGTAAAGCATCATCTTTAACATTACCCAACCTCAGAGCCCTTTCCACCTTTCAGCATAACTCTGTTTGTAGAAGCCATCCACCAGAATGACATTACTTAAAACCTGTGTGTACACATACAGCTCTTCAGAGTGTGAAGACAGAGTATCAGCTACCAAAGTCTGACGCTTTTTTCATTTTTTTATAGCACCTGAGGGACTAGCACAGAACATCTTGTCTTCCTGGTGAGACTCAGAATATCATCTGCCCAATTCAGAGACTCAACAGACCAGAGTACATAGTCCTGAAAGAGGAGCTTTATGAGCATCATGGCAGAGCAAGTGCGGGACTGTTGAAAGCTGCATCATCCTGAATTTCACCAAATACACACACGGTCATATTCTGCCCTGTTTCCAATGAGAGCATTGGAGGAAGAGGCAGATGGAGAAAAATCTGTTCCCTGGTACTTCTCTAATCCTTAACAGAGGCCAAGTCTGAGATGTGAGCTCCTGTAGCCCTTCTGAAAAGAATTTTCTGTTGAGATGTTTCACATTCTTGCTAGTGTTTAAAGATCCGCCTTCTACTTGAATCTTGCTAAGTGTAAAACATTTGTATTGGAAAATTGTCACTCCTAAAGGCTGCAGAAAAGAATCCAAGAACAGGTCTTGAAAACAGAATCTTCTGGGATCTGACAAAACACTGAGCTCTCAACCGCCTCTTGGATATTTTTTCATTTCACTGTACACAATTAACAGCCTATTTCTCCACTGTTCTGAAAAAACTAATTAACTTTAGCAGAATGTGTTCTGAGACCTGGAGATTTTTATGTTCAGTTCAATAAGAATTTGACATGTATTGATCTGAGGACTGTCAGGGATACATGTATTTTAAGATTTAACCAAACCAATAGAATATGTTTGCTAGTGAAAAAAATATTTATTTCATTTATTTCTCTGCTTTTACAGAGAAGAATGACAAAATAAAGAAGTCAAAAACCTCCCCCCCAACCTGAGATGTTTCCCTAGCTATTGCTTGTGCAGGGGTAGGAAGAACAGAGAGAAGGATGAGACGAGCAAGGGGAAAGCTGTGGAGAGAAAGTATATTTAGCTCTAATTTGTAGGACTTATAGAACTACTGTAAAAGGAAAATTGTCCAAATCTCAAACGTAAGGCCAAATTCATTTCTGGTGCTGCTCCATCAGCTTCCATGGATTGCTGACGGAAAGTGGTTTAGCCTAGTGTTATATACCAGGAAAATGAGGACCTTCTTATTCCACAGAGAAATATGTGAAAAGATCCCAACTTTGTACTGTTGGCCATTATTATTTAGGAGCCATAAATCCAGTTGAACAAAAGGTAAAGTGCTGCATGGAAAAATGCCCTTCACTGCGTGTGTGTGTGCATTCATGGCTGTCCCAGCCCAACACTCTGAGCACTCGGGCTGGCCTCCCTGAGGCACAAAGGCAGGCATGCAAGCCAGAATGGCACAGCGGTCCCTGGGAGTATCCCTCCCTGTGTGGGCACAAAAGATATCATCCCATCAAGAGCAATCCTGACCTGTACTGCTGGCTTGGCAAAACTGTACAAATACAGCTGTGTTCTGAACATGGCTAAAAAAGATGGGACTGTGCTGCTGGCCAGCAGTGCTTCCCAGCACATGGAGAATCTATGGCCACTGAGGCTGAAGCTGGCACTTCCCACCAGCTTTTGTCTCCCCTGGTCCAGCAGCAGCCACATCCTCTGGCCTTATTAGCATGCGGTGGTTCCCCAGCTACCTTGCTGAAAGGTCACTGCAGATGCCAGCAAGGACATTCCCTCCATCTGCTTCTTTGAGTGTGAGGTGACATGTTGTGAGTCAGACAGATGAACGTGTTCAAAAATAAATTTTGCTGCAAACAAATAGTCAGTTTGCCATTGTGCTGTATATGCTCTGTTAAAGGCATTGAATTTAAAATGCCACAAAACACAGAACTTGACAAGTGGCAGACATGTTGGAAAAAAATGGCACCACATTTTACCAAAAAGTTGGAAAATTCAAAAAACTTTGGTCAGGACTAATGACAGAGAAAAAAACAAACCATATTCCTAAGCAATTTGGAAGATAGATACATGGAATTAATTAGAGAACTAGATTTCTGCTTTACAGTGTTTGGAGTGAATGAAAAAAAGCTCCATACAAAGAAGACACAGCTGTTTAGGACTTTCTTGGCTTTAAAGTGTCATCCTGTCCCCCGTCCCCCCCTCACCCTGTTGGATTTCATAGGACTTTCCTAAAAGGTTGCTGAGAAAATAATTGCAATAAATTACTATAAAGTCAAAATTGTTGTATTGCCCAAATTTTGGCCTCAGGCCTTGCAGTTTGCTTCACTTATTCCTGCTTTTGAACAAAGACTGCTGCTTGCAGAAAGTGCTATTATTGACTACATTTCTCCTTGGTGCAACGACTTGTGTACAATACGAAGTGATCTCTTGGCATATGACCCAAACAAATGTACACAAGCTTTATCTATAAACTTTCAGAGTCTTTTTTTTTAATGAAGTTTTCATTAAACTAGATAACAACAAAAGAAAACATTGCCAGTGGAATAAGCAAGCTCTTCATCTAGTGCCAACAGAATTATTGCCAGGACTTTTTATTGAAAAAAGAATGAGATGCTTTGTGGAAATCCAAACAAGGTTGCTTCTTAGATGTAGGCTGGCAAGTGGCAAATTAAAAAGTTCAAGCCAAAGTCGATTTGTGTAACAACAAAGCTCGGAAAGATTCTGCCTCTTCTTTTGCCTCCCATTTCTGCTTTGTTATAATTCTCTCTTAAATACTCTGATTTAGATTCAGTATGGATATGTCTTTTCCAAATCATCTAAAATAAACAGAACAGGACAAGTTGTGGTTTTTTTGTACCGCCACAACATTCATGTAACCTTTCTATTATAAAAAGTCATCTTCATCTCTTTGGGCTATACTCTGATATTCATGTAAGGCTTTTATAAACATTTCCTAAAATTTATTGGAGTTCAATTTCTTGGCTAGTGTGGGGAATATCCATTTAGATACTGACAAGGTCCAGTACAACATTATCTGAGAATAAACATGGCTTAACTGTAATACTTACAAATATATATGTTTTATATTACAAGTAGGATGATAAAAACGCATAAAAGTACTCCATGCTTGTTGTTTCACCATCTGTAACTGTGAACTGCAGACACGGACCTAGATGTAGGCATTAACATTAGGATATAAAATATTTTCAGATAGACTTGAACTCTGAAAAACTAGGATAGAGAGGTTCACCTCACAGGTTATGAAAATACTTCAGGAATAGTGATGTGAGTCCTGATCCTGCCTGAAAACCAGAACTCTACTGGCTTGCAAATGGGATGGGATCTGCAGTGATCTGGATTTCAGGTCCTTCCTGCCTCTGGATTATTACAGGAATCTGAAGACCTTATCACCAGAGGCCCAAGTTTTTTCGTGTTTCATCGGAGGAAATGCAAAGCAATGCAAAACCAGATGAATCTCACAAAAAATAGTAATTACTGAAGTTTCGTAGCTCTTTTCCTGTGCAATGCAAATTTGCAACTCAGCAAACAGGACTATTTGAAACCTAGTGATTTTATTCTGGCAAATGCTGTTTCTAGCTAGGTTAATCAGTGCTCTTAAGATGCAGGGAGCACTGGAGGGTTATTTTAGCTTTACAGATGTATCAGAAGAGAACATAATCAATTAAAACTGCCACTGTAAATGCTTTGGAGCCAGGCTGATTCCTTTCAACTGGTTGTCTATGAATGGCATTATTCAATATGTGTAATCCTTCAGAGATTAAGAATCATTAGCTAATAAGCTATGCCTTAGTGCATCTGTAACATCTGCAGTTTCCTGGTCACAGAAATGCATTTGTCACAGTGAGCACAGAGAGGAAACAGACAACCATTCCCCAGCTGAAAACCTTATGAAAGCAGGGACCTTGCAGAGGAGGCCGGGGGGGAGGGAGCCGGCTCTGCACATTGCTTGTTCCCTTGTACAGAAAAAGAGGAGCTGATTAAAAAAAACCAACAAACTACAGAGACTTGGGGCTTTAAAAGACAAACACAAAAAATTCCAAATCCAGCAAACCTCAATGCTTGTGGTTTTTCAAAGAAGCAGGCTCAAAATAAACCACCTCGAAAGCAGAGAATGCTGCTTGGCTCTTTGCTGCTCTCAGCACCCTTGAAAGTAACGCTCTCTACAATTATCAGCAGAGTCTATTTCACCACAACGGATTTAATTGTGCATTGAGGCGGAGAGGGAGGGAGGGAGTGAGATGACAGGCAGCCTCGAGGAAGAGATTTATCCACTCCCGTCAGGCAGTTTGATAAGGGATGTTGATTCTGAGCGGTCTCACAACGGCTTTTTTATTTGTTTGCTTAATACTGGGCTGTTTCAGAAATGCGCACAGCTGAGCTGACAGGAGATGCAAACACAGCGCGCTACTTTGGGAATTACGGGGGTGGCGGTACACAGGAAAATAGCCTCTGTCTTCTTCACAGGAAAGTCAGCTGATAAACTGATCTTAAGACAACGTATCTTCCTTCCTGTAAAATGCAATAGCAGGCAGATCTTGTGACCTCAGTGGCCTTCTGCTGAGTTTGTTCCTAACTGGGAGGGAACGAGGGAAGCTTTCCTTGGCAGACATAGCATACAGCTCCTATGTGACTCATGCGGCTGTGCTTAAAGTGAGAGCCAACAATACCAGCATAGTGGGCCACATATCTTTCAAAGCAAGAGAGTTCACAAAGAAGTCCCCTGCACGCGGAGATAAGCCGACGCAGCCCTTTCATTAAACATCCGCTGTGTACTTCCCGTTGGAGCCGCAGGCTTGGCCCAGGGGAGAGCTGACTGACGAGAGCCAGCAGCCACTCTCATGGCTTCTCGTTTAGCTATTTAGGCCATATTTTCCCCATAGCACTCGGCAGAGGGCAAAGAGAAACACACCGCTTATGTCCCCCTATTAAACACACACAGCGATTGCAGCCCTATATCGTGCTATAGCCTTTCTCATCCCTTCTTGGCTCTGTGCAACAGAGTAAACATCATAAAGAACATAAAAAGGAGTTTTCCTGAATTTCCCCTGAACTTCCCTGGCAACAGAAAGCTTTAATGGGGTGAGGTTTTTTTCCCCTCAAGAAAACATTCCTCCCACCCTCCTTCCTCCTCAAATAAAGTTGGCAAAACCTCAAAGTCTTGTGCTTGAGGACCATGCTCAGGGATCCCTCCAGAAAATTCTGTTTAAAGGAGTTAATGCAGCAGCTCATGTGCCTGCTTTACATCGTTCTGTGTCCATGCTCATTTTTCCTCCCTTGAATTAACTTCGCTTTGTAGTACCCAGATTGTTACGGCTCACTCCTACCATACAGGTTGATGAGACCAGGCTTTCTCTTGCCTTGCGCCACAGATGGCCCTTTACACATATTCTGTGTCAGTGCAAAACCCTACCATCTCAGATATATTGGTATTGCTTCTAAAAACCACATATCCCTTTCTAAAAAATCCAAGAGTGCGTCCACCTAATCCTCTCAGCATTTGCAGCTGTTAAAGTTTGTGCTGGTACAGAACCAAGAACCTAGGGCAGGACCTAATTTTATGAGGTGATGTATGTGAGTCCTGACTCAGGACCTTGCAAGCCAAAAAGAACTAGAAGAGGCAAACAAGTCAGGATGGGATACAGACAGGATGCACGCAATCAAAATAGTGTACATACATGTCGTAGGTCTGTGTATAATTGTCCTTATTGTTATGATAAGGAAAGTGAGGTTTATAATGGCTGAGTTATTTTCCAAGGGAGGCACTGTGCCTGAGGTGCCATTATTGCTGCACAGTGATTGAAAATGGCATCAGAATTCAGGAGAGCAGGTCCGTGAGGTCTATAATAGGACCATGGGTCAGGGATTCCCAAACAATGATATTTAAGCCCCAGTAAGACTGTCTGTGGCTTGGCACAGAGCTGAGAGCGATGCTGGCTGCCACTGCCAGTGGAGCTATTTGGCAGCAGAGGCCAACATTTTCCATCATAATTAGTGACACCTCCTTCTTGAATATCCTGTTTGAGGATGATCTGCTCAAGAGGGAAGCGGGCACACAAGTTGCTCGCCATCAAACTAACTTCTACCCCATTCCTTTCCTGGCTCTCTGGGTTGAGACATGGCACCCTATTTATTACCCAGCATTTGATGTTAATATAATGTCACCCAAGTCAGACACATGAAGTGTGAAAATAAAAAGCATAATTCTCAGATCCTTCTGCTTTTTTCACCTGAGGTACCAGCTGCAATCTACGTTTTGTGACCAGTCAGTTGTCAGTAGTCCACCTGCAAGTGCTGTCAACAACTTGAAAACTATCCTAGATCTAGGATATAACTTTAAATGGAGAAATAAACATGTTGCAAATTCAACAAACACTTTTGGCTATGGGGCAGCATGCACTGCAGCAGTTCAGGTTCAAAATTGTATCTCCTAAAATGGGCTCAATTAACAGAAAAAAAGTAATCCCGTGCTGGATGTCTCCTTATTCAGGAATTTTTGACACTTTATTTATTTTTTCTGTCTGGAAGGATGAAAACTTCACATGTAGCCTCTCCAGGGCATTTGTCAAGAGGAAGAAGGCATCCTCTTCCCCTTCTGCACTGACATGTCTCATCCAAGTAAGTCCCTGTTCAGCTCAACGGTTATTTTGGCAAAACTCAATGTGGATCTTTTACGTGGAGTTTGAAAGTCACCTGATCTATCTGGTGTGGGTCACATTCTTGTCAGGGAATGTGCTAACAATCTGTAAAGATGACTGCAGGGCTGTGCCTGGTTCTGTGCCTGAATATGCCCTGACCTTTCAGGTCTGGTAGAACGTAACCCAACCGAACACATTAATGCTGCGGAAAACAGTGCTGCAAAATATCACTCAGACTTTGCTCTACAATTCAGTTCACCTGGCACAAATTCACTTGGCTCTGAAATCACCCACATTTTTTAAATCTTTGAACATATAGTGAATTTCTTCTAAAATTATAGCTCTTTACAGGGTGAGGTGGAGGGTAGGCAAGTGATGACTCACAGAGGTTTTGCTGAATGTACGTCTAGTTTGAGACAATACTACTATACATAAGGTAAAGGTGCCCAAGACAAGCAAGAAAGGACCTTTTATTAGTACCAAAAAAAAAAAAGAAAGAAGAGAGGAGGTATTTTCCCCATCTTATTAGAGCATTGTTGTGAAAGTTGAAGCCTGAATCTTTAACCCCTGTAAAATTTCCATGTGAAAGAAACGAATTAATTTCATAAAATTTTATCCTCCTGTTTGTTTCCTCATCTGTAATAAAATTACTAACACGGCTCAAAGACCTGCCAGGTTCCCCCTGATCAGGTGTTTCTTGCTTCTGAGCCAAAATAGAACAAGACAGAAAGTTTCTGTCAGTTTCTATTTAGGGTTCCCATTTCAATTCCTGTTCCTGTGTTCTGACCATGAAGTGATGAGTATGCACATGTTTTCAAGGAAAAGAATAAAAATATCATAGAAGTATAGAATCATTTTGATGAGAAGAGATCTTTAAGATTATTACACCCAACCATTAATCCAACACTGCCATGTTACCACTAAACCACGGCCCTTGGCTCCACATGTACACTTTGTCAGTGTGTGCCTCCATGGGTGGAATAAAACTCAGGCTCACTTGATGGCTCTCACTTATTCACCTGGGTCAGGTTCATGGAAATGCTGCATGAATAATGCATGAAATAGCATGAAAGCGACTGTTTGTTCAGGGTATACAGATTTTGTGAGCTATTTCTTAGCTGAACAAGGTTGGCTTTTAGGACAAAACCTAAATTTATGCAATACTACATGACAATACAATGTGGACTAGCCACAAGCTCTGCACAGGGCTGAGCTGGGTCCTTCTGCAGACTGCATGGTGTAGGGGAATACATGTCATTTCAGTGTGTCTGATATCCTCAATTGTTAAGGTATGATAGCACTTCCTCTTCCTGAGTCTTTATTCAGAGTGTATTTTCTCTGTGAGAGGGACGATCTTTTGCTGCACATTCTCTGGGACCTAACTCTCAGCTGCACTTCCTTGTGATAGAACTTCATCATCAACACTTTGATGTGAACTGCAGCTCTACCATCTCAGAAAGAGGGGTGTGTAGGTGAAGGTTCTTCCTTTTGACCTCCACTGAAAGAGAGTAAGTTGTAGCAATTATATCATGTCCTCTTGCTTTTCCTCCTAACATGTGCCCTTTCTCTCCACTGTGGATCTTTAGACTCTCCAGACATCCTACTCAGCCCCTGTACCGCAACACTCGTGAGGTCTCTCATCAAGCTAACAAGCAAATTACCCGTGACAGTCCTGGCCAAATTCCTGATAAAGGTTCTGAAATACAATGACACCCTCACTCTTTCTTTCTCCCTTGTAAAATCAATCAGACTTACACTTTAAATAGGCAAGTGGCCTAAAGCAGAAATTTTCCCAGACTGTCAGGGTCCTGGGAAGGGAAGTTGAGGAAGGTCTTTCTGCTCGTCATTTATTGGTGAAAGAAAGTGGGTTACATGGGATTTATAAATCTTCAAATGCAGGGAAATATTTGTAAATAGTCTGTAAATGACTGGCAGTCTCTTTACCCTCCTGGCTGCATTTTAAACCCTACGTTCTGTAAGTCAGACCTTTCTGATTTTGCTAAGGTGACAAACCATTGCTAGAATGTGTTAAACTCAGTTACAGGAGTACAGGAAGTGACTGATGTAATTGAGCATGATGCTTTTGCCTGGGAAATTAAAAAAAAAGATCTGACACAGTTTGCTGAAAACCATGGCTAACAGGGCCGCAGATTAAAAAGCAGTTAGCAATCTTATAAAGACAGTTACATTAGAATCTCTCCAATTTGCACAGCATTAGTTGTCATGCTGTATAAATTGCACATCATGCATCTCTCTCCCCCCTAGTCCTGAAAGGTTCCTCCAGTTTCTCAACATTGCACAGGACTTCCTCAGTAAGGTTTTGTGTACTTCAAACACTTTACAGAATTAATACTATTTTGCAGACAAATGACCAAGTGTGTTCTGTGATTCAATGCTTTTTCCAGTGTTTGCTCATTTATGTCTTTGGACATAAAACTTTGGAAAAAAAAAAAAAGTATTTTACTAGGGGTTTCCCATTCACTGGTGCAAAATAAATGAAGCTTGGCTATAGAGGTTCATTGATTTTAAGTCAGAACTGCCAACACAAGACGTTTGAATATATTGAGCCAGGCCCCTGGTTTTGTGGGAGTGACTGAAACACAACCTTCTGCTTCCCCCCTGCCCCCCTCTTTCTTTTTATGTGCCTTTTGGATTCTGAAACTTCAGCCAGCACTTGGGTCACATTTTCAAGCCTCTCTTCACAACAATGTGATGCTCTTGCAGAAAAGACAAATGTCACTCTGAGATGTATTAGCAGGAATGCTGAGTATAAGACAAGAGAGGTAATTATTCTGCTCTACTTGGCACTGGTGCAGCCTCAGCTGAAGTAGTGCATCCAGTTTTGGGTGTTGCATTTTAAGATAAGTGCAACAAGATGATAAGAGGTTTAGAAAACATGAACGTCTGAGAAAGGCTGAAAGAGCTGGGATTGTTTAGTCTAGGGATTAGAGTCAGAAGGAAGAGGATAACATTTTGCAAATACATAAAAATCGTTTCAAAGAAGGAAGAAATTTCTCCTCAAAGGGTAGGACATGAAGTAATCAGCTATTTCACCACTTAAATTCAGATTAAATCTTAGGAAAAACAATCTGGTTAGAAGTACAGCATAGCACTGGAACCTGCTTTTCAGAAACATGGAAATCTCCTTTACAGGAGGTTTTTAAAAATAGATCAGGCAAACATCTGGCATGCATCATGCAGGCTGTGCACAGTTCTGCTCCTCAGCCCTATGGGAATAACCTGCTGATGTTTCTTCCAGTTCCTTATTCTAGAATTTTTTGGTTCTAAGGGTGTAGACGAGAAGAAAACACATAACAAAACAACAAAAAAAAAGAAATAGAGACCACAACATAGCTGTTAACCTTTGGGCCCTGGCTTTGCTTGTAAACCTTCAATGCTGTGAGAATCATGGTCAAATCTCCCAAGTCTGCAATATTCTGGATGGCATGTTGTGACCCTGTACTTGCACCTTGTGTATAGCACAGGCTACAGAATATCGTTCCTTGGATGTCTCATTGAGTCCCACAATTTCTGATTGATTAAACACATACATTAGAAAACTATCCAGTCTATCTCTAAAAAGCTTTTGATTCTTTTTCTAGCAAAAAATATTTCACTGCACTGCTTTCTGTGCTGCTCCAAAGGCACATTACTTCATTGTCAGAAATCTACATTTTATTTCTGTATGTGCAGCTTTATCTGTCCTTTACTCAACCTTATTAGGGTTGCTTCTGTCAGCAGATGTTATTTGTATTTAGAGACTTAGAGAAGGTCAGGTTACCACATGGCCTGATGATCAATAAGCTGGACAAAATTCATGCAACTCTTCTGTCATGGTAGGACTGTTTTTCCAGTTCATACCTTACCACTAACTTTCGATAAATATATATGCGTAAAGCCATAACCACAGACATGCAACAGGCAAAACTGGCTAGTGTGTGACATGTTATCATATAGACGCTTAACACCTGTAGTTGCCTTGATGTGCAAAAGCAAAATACCCAATAGAAGGAATTTTTTAATGCAATATTGCCTACCACATAAATGGTCTCTTGCTGTCTTTCTGTCTTGCACATACACACATACATATCCATTCATTTTGGTTACAGACAGCAGTGTGAATTTGTGTTTCCCCTTAGCATTATGTATTGGAATCAAATGGAACACAAACAGGAACATTTGTTTATACCCATAATCAAGTGGTACCACTTCCAGACTCGCTGACTATTTGCTCCTGCAAAGGGAGCATGAGCTATGGGTACTTGGGATTGCTTGAAATCAGGCTACTCCATTAAAGTTCTCAGCACTGATTTGAGAGGTAAATTTTAAAGTAGGCGCTGAAGCAGTGCATGTATTTCCTTTCAGGAAAATGTAACAATGCTAAACAGTGTGTTTTACTAAGAAGCTATATTTCTCTTCTAGTTTCAGATATCAAAACTAAAAACTTTTTCTCATGTCCTTGTCGACAAATGCTAGTCCAGAAGAACTCCTTTAATAAGGATCACAAGGCACTTTAGTGTCTTTGCTGATTAAGACCCTGGACAGAAGGTGAGGTTACTAACTAGAGCTCATACTGAGAGTAATTTTCTTGCTGACACTTGTCTGCTGTCTAGGTAATGAAATAAGGCCACCACAGCGTTTTAAGAAAGTCTGGTAAGATGTTATTAGACAATTGTGCCTTTCAGTATCTAGGATCAGCTTTTGCCAGATTTGAACTAATCATCTAGAGTCAGAGTTGGGCAAATACTTTGTCTGAAATGGTGGGGTTTTTTTAACCTGGTCTCCAGGTTTTCAGCTGAATTGTCTAGTTCTTGAATGGCAGATTATTTTCAAGCATGTTAAATGAAACAAGACATTTTTTTTTTGGATGTACTATTGATGCCATATGTTTCTTCTATTTCCTGGGTAAATACAACTTTTAGAATCAGACCTCATTGCTACAAACACATACATTTCCTAGAGCTGATGTATTCATTGGAGTATTTGCAGGTGATGAACATGAACAAGATGGAGGCAATGGAAAGAGAATTCACTTCAGAAATGCAAGGAACACATCTATGAGATGTCAAAACCAACGTCTTTCCATCTACACAGCCTTTCCATCTATAGCTATGTGTTAGTTCCAAAACTTCTACAAAAGACATAGAATCCTTCTGCTCAGCCTCCAGTTACTTCCACAAAACAAAGTGCTTAACTGTTGACTTCACTCTCAGTGCGAGGTCCAAGTATTGGGTCATTGTGCTAGTTACACAGAAAATTTGGGCATGCCTCAAATTGTCAAGTCTACTTGTGCAAGCTCAATATTTGTATTAATTGAGGTGAGAAGTGATTCACAGTCAGACAACTGCTGTTTCCTTTGTTTGGATCTGATTGGCAGCACCGGATTATGCTGTGCAGTAACTGTCAAGGCAAGACAGGACATGTATCAGCCCTTCAACGTCAAGCTGTTTGATGAGAGCTTCCATGATATAAACCTGTTTCATGCTGTTATAGATGACTTCTTTTTTTTAATTAAACAGTAAAATTAAATTAGTGTAAAAGCTTGCTTGCTTTTTTTTTTTTTTGAAAAAAAAGGTTACACAATCATTTAACAATATTAATGGAAGTATGCCTGTGTGAGACCCATACCTCCCTGAAGTTTTGCTGCTTGAATCCAGAGGCTGAGATAGGCTCCATTTCTCTATAGTATATCAACTCTGTCACATACTAAAGACAAAGATCTTCAAGTGAAATCAATAACACACTAGGGTTCTGATCAGCCAAAGGAACTATATATTGTAAGCACAAATATTAAATACCTATATCTAAGGCCAGTCAGGTGTGAGTCACAAAGTAGAAAGACTGGCAATAATTTTCAGCATGTTCTTAGAAATAACTATAAAAGGATAGGAATGGCATGAGGAAAAATTGAGCCTGAAGCATTTTCTCCATTTACCCTCATTTGAATGAGTTTGGTATCAATGGAATTCAGTCCAAAGGACATGGTGTGCCATGTCAGGTGGTAATTATGCCTTGGTGCTATTCATATAATTCGTACCCTTAAACACATATGCCAAAAATCTTCAAGTTACAGTATGCCTACAAATCTCTTCATTCACAATAAAACAACTTAGAAAATGATAATTAACTCCCAAACATTTGCAGAACATCCATTTCTAATGATAATTAACTCCCAAACATTTGCAGAACATCCATTTCTAAACTACTTCTTGAGGAATTATTAGTACATTGCACCCTTTATAACTAGAAGTTAACTTTCAAGTGTATAGGATAGGATGTCACAGATGGGACTTTTAAGGACAGAAGAATAAAAGTAACAAGAAGCTAGTGCTTTTCAGCTGTCAAGCCCTTTACTTCATTAGCTTCTCTTTTAAACTTTTACTTTTCCCTGAATAACAAGACCTGGTATCATATCTAGGCTGGGACCTCCATAAGAGACTTTAGAAAACAGAAAGAAGAGAAAAGATCACATGCCAGGAATATCATTCATCAAAGAAAAAAAAATGGCAAGTTTAAGAGCACTGGTAATGACCTAGATGTCTCATTTAACCACAGGATAAGTGTCTGTCCACTCAGCAAGCTTAGTTTAAATTCTACTCCAATGTTTCACATTACAGATGGCAGCACATTGATGCTGGGTGTTATTCTATTCGAGCTGGTTAGCTCATCCCCTGTCTATAAGCACAGTCTTCATGTTTCTCAAAGGTTTCTAGTATTTCTAGTTTCTGATTTGGATAATATGGTTTTCTGCATCCGATGAGTTTTTAAAGTAAATAATTGAAAAAACGTCATAAGAGGAAAGCTCTTAAGCTCATATAATGTGGCATCTAGTAAGAAACATCTGTACTTGTTGGAAAAAACAAACCCAAAACCCAAGGGAACAAAAATATAATTCATATTTTCTCTCTAACAAACAGGTCACTGGAAATATCACTAGGACCAAAAAACTCCAACAAATTCCTAGTCTCTTTAATTAGAGCTAGAAAAGTTCTAATTAATTCCCCCTTGTGCTACAAGCACAATTTAAAAACATTTACAAAATCAGTGGTCACTGCTAGACTAATCGCCCCTGAGCAAACGAATGGATCACAAAATCCCACTATCCACTGCTAGCACTGTTCATGGGCATGTTAAGGGTGGGATTGGTACAGCAGAGGCAAAAAAAGTGCCTGCTTGCTTTTGTTTCTAAGGAAACCTCCACTCACATGTGTCATCATGTATTCTTCTACAGGGGCTTTAAGAATTTGTGCCTGAAGGCAAAGGGATGAATAGAATCACAGAATCATCGAATCATAGAATGTTTTGGATTGGAAGGGACCTTTAAAGGAGTCCAACCCCCCTGCAGTGAGCAGGGACATCTTCAACTAGATTAGGTTGCTCAGAGCCCTATCCAACCTGACCTTAAATGTTTCCAGGGGTGGGGGCATCTACCACCTCTCTGGGCATCCTGTTGCAGTGTTTTGCCATCCTTAATGTAAAAAATGTCTTCCTTCTATCTATTCTAAATCTGCTCTCTTTTGCAGAATCAAAGAATTGCTATGATTGGAAAAGACCTTTAAGATCATCAAGTCCAACTATTATCTAATTCTACCAGGGCCACTACTATGTCATATCCTTAAGCACTGTATCTAGAAGGCTTTTCAATACATGCAGGGATGATGATTCAACCACTTCCCTGGGCAGCCTCTTCCAGTCTTTGATAATTGTTTCAGTATAGAAGTTTTTCCTAATGTCTAACCTAAACCTCCCCTGGCACAACTTGATGCCATTTCCTCTTGTCCTATTAGCTGTGACTTTTGAGAAAAGACCAGTACCCATTTCTCTACAACCTCTTTTCAGGTATTTGTAGAGAGCAAGTCCCGTTGCAACAAGTCCTGATAAAAAGTCTGTCCACATCTTTCCTATAGGCCCCCTTTCAGTACTGAAAGGCCATGATAAGATCTCCCCAGAACTTCTCTTCTCCATGCTGAACAACTCCAGCTCCCTCAGCCTTTCTTCATAGGAGAGGTATTCCAGTCCTCTGCTCATTTTTGTGGCCCTCCTCTGAACCTACTCCAACAGATCGATGTCTTTCCTATGCTGAAGACTCCAGAGCTGAACACAGAGCTCAGCTGGGCTCTCAATAGTGCAGAGTAGAGCAGCAGAATCACCTCCCTTGACATGCTGGCCACAGTTCTTCCAATGCAGCCCAGGATACAGTTGACTTTCTGGGCCGCAAGCACATGTTGTTGGCTCATGTCTAGCTTTCCACTCACCAGTACCTGCAAGTCCTTCTCTGTAGAGATGCTCTCAATCCCTTCATCTCCCAGCCTGTACTGATATTGAATATTGCCCCTCCCCACATGCTGGACCTTGCACTTGGCCTTGTTGAACCTCTCGAGGTTCACATGGGACCTCTTCCTGAGCTTATCCATGTCCCTCTAGATGGCACCTCATCCTTCAAGTGTGTCAACCANATTATCTAATTCTACCAGGGCCACTACTATGTCATATCCTTAAGCACTGTATCTAGAAGGCTTTTCAATACATGCAGGGATGATGATTCAACCACTTCCCTGGGCAGCCTCTTCCAGTCTTTGATAATTGTTTCAGTATAGAAGTTTTTCCTAATGTCTAACCTAAACCTCCCCTGGCACAACTTGATGCCATTTCCTCTTGTCCTATTAGCTGTGACTTTTGAGAAAAGACCAGTACCCATTTCTCTACAACCTCTTTTCAGGTATTTGTAGAGAGCAAGTCCCGTTGCAACAAGTCCTGATAAAAAGTCTGTCCACATCTTTCCTATAGGCCCCCTTTCAGTACTGAAAGGCCATGATAAGATCTCCCCAGAACTTCTCTTCTCCATGCTGAACAACTCCAGCTCCCTCAGCCTTTCTTCATAGGAGAGGTATTCCAGTCCTCTGCTCATTTTTGTGGCCCTCCTCTGAACCTACTCCAACAGATCGATGTCTTTCCTATGCTGAAGACTCCAGAGCTGAACACAGAGCTCAGCTGGGCTCTCAATAGTGCAGAGTAGAGCAGCAGAATCACCTCCCTTGACATGCTGGCCACAGTTCTTCCAATGCAGCCCAGGATACAGTTGACTTTCTGGGCCGCAAGCACATGTTGTTGGCTCATGTCTAGCTTTCCACTCACCAGTACCTGCAAGTCCTTCTCTGTAGAGATGCTCTCAATCCCTTCATCTCCCAGCCTGTACTGATATTGAATATTGCCCCTCCCCACATGCTGGACCTTGCACTTGGCCTTGTTGAACCTCTCGAGGTTCACATGGGACCTCTTCCTGAGCTTATCCATGTCCCTCTAGATGGCACCTCATCCTTCAAGTGTGTCAACCACACCGCTCAGCTTGGTGTCATCTGCAAACTTGTTGAGGGTGCACTCAATTCCACTATTTGTGGCATTAACGAAGACACTAAACACTACTTGTTCCAGTACGGACCCCTGAGGAGTGCCACTTGTCACTGATCTCTATCTGGACATGAAGCCATGGACCACTTCCCTCTGAATGCAACCATCCAACCAATACCTCATTCACCAAACAGTCCACCCATCAAACCCATATCTCTCCAATTTAGAGAGAAGGATGTTGAGGGGAATGTGTCAAAGGCCTTACAGAAATCCAGACAGACAACATCCATATCCCTTCCCTTGCCCTTGTGTTGATATAGTCACTCCATCACAGAAGGCCACTAGGTTGGTCAGGCAGGATTTGCCCTTGGTGTAGCCAAGCTGGCTGAGNGTCCTCTGCTCATTTTTGTGGCCCTCCTCTGAACCTACTCCAACAGATCGATGTCTTTCCTATGCTGAAGACTCCAGAGCTGAACACAGAGCTCAGCTGGGCTCTCAATAGTGCAGAGTAGAGCAGCAGAATCACCTCCCTTGACATGCTGGCCACAGTTCTTCCAATGCAGCCCAGGATACAGTTGACTTTCTGGGCCGCAAGCACATGTTGTTGGCTCATGTCTAGCTTTCCACTCACCAGTACCTGCAAGTCCTTCTCTGTAGAGATGCTCTCAATCCCTTCATCTCCCAGCCTGTACTGATATTGAATATTGCCCCTCCCCACATGCTGGACCTTGCACTTGGCCTTGTTGAACCTCTCGAGGTTCACATGGGACCTCTTCCTGAGCTTATCCATGTCCCTCTAGATGGCACCTCATCCTTCAAGTGTGTCAACCACACCGCTCAGCTTGGTGTCATCTGCAAACTTGTTGAGGGTGCACTCAATTCCACTATTTGTGGCATTAACGAAGACACTAAACACTACTTGTTCCAGTACGGACCCCTGAGGAGTGCCACTTGTCACTGATCTCTATCTGGACATGAAGCCATGGACCACTTCCCTCTGAATGCAACCATCCAACCAATACCTCATTCACCAAACAGTCCACCCATCAAACCCATATCTCTCCAATTTAGAGAGAAGGATGTTGAGGGGAATGTGTCAAAGGCCTTACAGAAATCCAGACAGACAACATCCATATCCCTTCCCTTGCCCTTGTGTTGATATAGTCACTCCATCACAGAAGGCCACTAGGTTGGTCAGGCAGGATTTGCCCTTGGTGTAGCCAAGCTGGCTGAGTCAAATCATCTCCCTGTTCTCCATGTGCCTTGGCATATCTTCTAGGATAAATATTGTTATTTTAACTTGCACATATGAGAGAGCTCATGCAATATTGCTATGTTTTGCTTCCTAGTACTTTTACAACAAGCTGAGTGCTATCCAAGAGTTTTATTGTGATATTTTTCAGATGCTGTACCTATAATGTTTACTTTTTGATTTTTATTTTATTTTTTTTTTTTGAATAAGAGGGAAAGACGGATGCAAACTGAAAGGGAGAATTGCAAGCTCACCTGGAAACAAATTCTGTGGAGAGTGTTTGTGCTGTGGTAACGTCGTCTTTGCAGATTGTCTTGTATTTTGAACAGAAAGATAGGTCTATTCAGCAAGGATCAGGGGACCATGACAAACCCAGTAACTGGCAAAACAAACCAAACACTCGAGCACCTTGTGTTCCCACAGAGTACATCAGCTTCCACACTTGTAAGTCAAGGAATCTTCTTGCTTGTCTTTCTCTGGGATCATTAATAATTTCTGCATTTGTGAAATCACAGTCCTTACCAAAGTAACAGATCCCACATGTTACTCTGATTACTAAGTAATTATTACTAATAGTAATAATTAAATTGCTAATACACTTAGTCATCTCAACTGATTGGCTGTTGCTGCCCAGCTTTGCAGACTTACTATAATACAAAACACTAGGGTCCTGTGAGCCAGCTCACTCTATTTTTAAACTTTCCTTTTATTCTAGTAAAATTTCTATTGACTTCTAGTTCATATGCCCTGGGAATAAAGACTGAATAAATGTGGAACAAGGACTGCCGGCACTGACTAGTACAAAACTAAACCCCAAAAACTTATGGCCATTTATATGCAGTTAAACTTATTTGTTGCACTTGAAGACCATTTTCTATTTATACAAGTTTCTCTAACAAATTGCCTTAGCCGCTGGAGAAACCCACACATTTAATGCTGTGTTCTGCTGTTGCTGGTGCAGCATCACACAGCAAGCACAAGCTTTTGAAAGCGTTTGTGAAGGGCTCTACTTCTCCAGCACAATGCGTTACATCTAAACATTGTGCCTGGCTGATATCTGATAGGCACCAGCCCATGGTGGGTGGTTTCCAGGCAGAAAGGCAGAGTGTTCTTCCCTTGCTGCATCGACGAGTGGAGGCGCACAGGGTGCGACAGGCTGGGTGTCAGGAACAAAGTGATGCGCGGCATCGCTCCCCACTCCTCCCCGAGGTGGACTACTTCCGGGAGAAAGCAGTACCCTGTGCTGGATGCCATGCCTTTGAGGGAGGTGGAGACATGCACGCAAGTAAATAAACAAATGGAAGTTCTTAATAAAAGTTGTAGCCACCCTTAGTGCTGTGACTTCCTGCTGCAGTCTCTCTGCGGGGCTCATCAGAGCCAGCTCTGCTTGCACCAGGGCTGAATCTGGCTCAGCATTGCTGCTCCAACCTTATGTAAAGTCCCCTTTGCGTTTCTACGGAGCTGTAAAGTTAGTCTTACGTGACTCAGAGATGTCTTTATGTTCTTTCTGGAGGGTGAAATGCTTCTGACTTTCAGAGGAAGCTTTACCTGTGCTGCTCCCTGGATGAGACACAATAATGCCTTTTGTTCCTGAGAAAATTTTCAAGGATGAAGGGAAATGTTGAAGGCAACGGTGGTGCTCATGTAACTTTTTGTCTCTGCTAATGTCAACTCTGTATTCAATATAATCAGTCAGTGTGAAGGTCTCTGTGATATGTATCAGAGAGACAGCTTACTCCACACTGCTCTGTCCGACTAGCTTCCAAATCACTTTCCTAGTAATCACATTTGAAAGGACGATCATTTTTGCCTTGGATTAGTCTAAAAGCCTTTTGGTCATTAACCCATTTTTCCTCCTGTGCCCCAGGCACACTGAGCTGAAAAGGTACTGGATGTTTCCTATCCTTTGTTTCTTTTGTGCTTTTTACAGCACCTTCCCGAGTAGGAGGGGAACATCTCAAATGCAGTCCCTCCCTCTCCTTGTGGAAACCCACTCCTACCCTTGACATCATTCATTTTAACACAGCCCGATGTGTTGCAGCCCAGATTGTATTGCCTCAGATATGCAAATGATCTTCAAAGAAAATGACCAAATTATGGCAGAGTCTTCCCAAGCATGTGGAGAGGGAGTTGTGTAACCCATTTTTAAATTTTTATTTTTTTTTTAAAGGAGGAAAGAGAGACAGCTGGCAAGAAGAAAAAACTTAAACCCAAGGGCAAAAAGGAAGTGCTTGGAATACAAGACAAAATAGTGGATTAGTCATCATGCATAAAGGGCTTTTAGGCACAACTCAACAGCAAACCATCACTCAGGAGTAGAGAGGAATCAGTTTCATACTGTGCACCAGGTCTTAGGATAACGCAGAGTGCCACTAATCAGCCAGAAGGAAGGCAATGGGGGAAAAACTAGGACATACCTACAGAAAATTGGATTACTGGAAAGAAATAAATGCAGCAAAGAAAAGAAACCACTAAGAGATGTGGGGAAATTAATAAAGTGGAAATAAATGTGTAAAATGGAATAGAGAAGAAAATCACAGGAGAATATTTTAATTTATGGATTTCTCTTTAGATTTCTTCAATGTATAGGACAAAATTGCCTTCCACAGTGAAGTTTAACACAGAGGGCTGTTTCTTACAACTCTCGGGCTTAGAGAAGATAGGATAAAATACATAGGTGAAATTCTCTGTCTTGTTCATTAGCAGACATAGACATGAGTTTTGGACCAAATGAAACCAGCAAATGACTCAAGTTTGGGCTGTTGGGCTTGGTGAGCTCCCAGCAGAGGGAACATAGCTGATACAGGAAATATTTCCTTCTGGAGTGATTCCATGGAAGACTAACTGCTAGGTGCATACCAGGAGCAATGGTTAGTGCAAGGGTTGCAATGTACATTCCCAGTGCAGTTTAAACAGTAAGAACACAGTTCACTTACACAGTGAACTGTGTAAGTGCAAGACCTGAAGCATGCTGTGAGTGAGTGCTGTTTGAATAATCTGACCAAGCTGCCTGTAAAATTACACTCCTTTCTTCTGAAGAAGGGGGTTTCTAGTTTTTAAAAAGACAAGAACATGAAAAGTAATTAATATGGCAATATATGATAGGTATAAACATGCAGATGTTCGAGTGAACTGCTAGGTTTTGTCTTGTAATCCTTGCTAATTGGACTGCACAATATGTTACTTAGAGTGTTCTTAGAGGGCCAAGTTCTGCAAAATGCAGGTATAGCGTTATGTAGAGAATTGACCCACTTCGGATCAGACCATGGACTAAATTCATCCCTGGTGGTGGATCCATAGACTTTACTGGGTCAGCACTTAGAGAATCAATACAGCAATGAGATTCAATGGTCAGCCACACAGAAAGGAAAGGCTGCATGGAGTGTACCTCGACTCCTACGGGAAGTCTTCTACCTTTGTCAATCCTTGTTTTGTACTGGTGCTATGTAGTTCAAAGATGAAAGCAACATCCGTTACTAACGGAAACCTTAGGTTGTGACATTAGTCGCAACAAAGTAAGAAGTCTTGCACTGGTTTTAGAAGATCACACATTCCTGTGCACTTTAAAAAAGTAGGCTCTCTCTTGTTACTTTTTAAAATGTAAAATAATGCTTTTGTGGGTGAGTTCCCTTTAAAGCAAAATAACCTTAACTTTGAAAGAAAATGCCAGTGATGATACCACAACTACATTGATTCCTAATTTCTATATTTCCATACATGAAAGTCTAAGTGAAATTTATTGTTTTCCGTGTCTTTTTTTTTTCTCCAGTGAAGTGACATCAATACAAAAATGAGATATTTTTAGATTATTTTCTGCTGACAGTATTCCCTGTAAACATTAACTCATTATTTATCTATCCCAAGGCATGGTATGCATTGGAAGACAATTGCCTTGCAGTGGAATGTGACCTTGGCTAGTCTATAACAGCTAAAAAATGCCATCCCTCTGACGTTATATTGTTTTGATGGGAGGAAAAATTAGCTAACTTACTTGGAAAAGATGCAAAGAAATCTTCAGCTTCTTAGAATGACTTCAGCTAACCTTCAGACTCTCTCTTTGGGAACGTCATTAGTTTGTGCTTGCACAGTGTCTTTTACCTAAGAGTTTTGTACAAAATATTAAGGAAACATTAATTAAGGTTACAGCATTTCAGGGTAGAGGCAAAATTTATTAACCTCACTTTAAATATTAGAGTCTGTCCCTGGTTTGTCCCTTTGCAGCATCTGAAACTGTGAATGGACCCCATGACCAGCACCAGGATCTGCCCATGGATTCAGTTGCTATGGGATGCATTAGGGAGGGCACAGCTAGCACTGGGGTCACCCTCAGCTACTTAACTTGTCCCTTGCCCTCAAGCGGGCCTGCTCTCAGTGCTCCTGGGCTGATCTGCAATGGAGTTGAGTTTGTCACACAGACTGTGTCCACAGAAAAAAACAACCCTGTGTTCTTTGTCATCTCAGCAAGTGAGGACTGTGTGGTAGTTCTGCTGTTCTGCTCATGGTCTTTCTGCAACAGAGGATATCTCCTCCAACAGCACAGTGCTCCAAAAACTCCCTGTGCTGCTTTAGCAGATGCTTGTTCTGGGGTGCTTGTTCAGGTGCCAGGGAACAGCCACCGGGATGCATGGGTACAGATTGTGTGACATAGTTAGTGGGTAGGGTGTGCTGCGAAACCAGCCTCTGCAGGGATATGGTCATCTCCAAAGTTACACGTAGTGCAGAGCAAAATGTTGCAATCAGTGACTACAGACAGGTTATGCCTAGTATAGATGGGAGCTGAGGCAAAACAGAACATGTAAATAACTCTTGTCATACAGTGTTTCTGGAATATCTCTCCCGGATCATTCAGTTTGTCAGAAACAACCCCTTGCAGTCACAGTCTCAGTGATCTCAGCACACAGCCACTAAAATAGGTTGTTCTAAGCTTTGCAGAGTAACATCTCTCAACTCTGGTAATGATTTTCAATTTGAGACATTGGCTTTTGGTACCTTTGGGTTTGAGTTTGGAGCCATAGCAGGGAGCCTGGGTGTCGGCATCATGGCTGAGGACCTCTCCTTAACTGAGTGGATGCTGCTGGGCATCTAATTCTGGAAATCAGACTGGGACAAACAGGAAATGTAGGTCCATTTAGGGTAACACCTTAGATTTGGACTAAGATGATGTTTTTGAAAAAAAAAAAAATCATCTCTCCCCATTTGCTTTGTTTAGGTTGCCAGCCCACAGAGCAGTGCCAGAGCACCCAGACTAGGTTCCCCTTAGGTAAAAAACAAACTGAAGGATGCACTCCAAGACTGCATCTAACACCCTCTGACCACTCTAGGATCTTTCTAGGTGGAGGAGGATTTCACAGTGTTTTATGTATACACTGTAGGAAGTAAAGAGATCGTGCATATGTAGTGCTTGGTGTGTTCTAGAAAGAAAATACACCTTCTTCTATTACCTTTTCTAGTCCTTCTACATGTAATCACACTCTTCCCCCACTGCAGCTCTCACTTTAGCTCTTGTGTTTTCCTTTGTACTTGGATATTTCTGTCTGAAATCATGCTACCTGACAGTGGCTTGTAGAGAGCCTCAACCACCATTTCCCCAGCTCCTCTAGCTCTCTGAAGGTTAAATCGTTTTCCTGCAGCAGTTTGTGCTTTATTATGTATTCCACACATGAGACTATTTTTTCTCATTATAGAGTCATTTAGGTCTCCAAATTCACATGGCTGAGTTTTTATCTTTAAATCAGTCACACATGCATCAAACTTGAATGGTTCGTATTATACTGGACTGCACAATGGAAAACAAAACAAGACTCAAAAAAAATCTATCCTCCCATCCCATCACTGTCCTGCTCTGCCCTGCCCTGTCCTGTCCTCATTCTCCCAAAACAGGGCTCATCTACTCTATGCACCAAGTTTTCATATCAGAATCTGTTTATATCAGATTTTTATCTTCTACTGGTTTCTCTGTCAAGCATCATGACAGCTGCAACATTGCTGAGCTTGATACTAGACTGCGAGTCTACGGAAAAGAAACTTAAACTGTAGCCATTTCCAGTTATTCTCTCAAGGATGCAATTTTTTGCAAGCTCCTCTTTCAAATTCAGAAGACTCAGACTCTCTAAGGTGTATATTTCTGTCATATGCATTATTTAATGAGTGTTCAGGAGAAGGCTAATTACTGGAGCCATAGATTTGATTTCAAGGCTAGAAAAATATTAGGATCGTGTTACATCAAAACATAAATTCACCAGGCTTTTGACACAGAGAAGATTCCATAGAATTTCACTTTTTAATATACCTATCCCCTAAAAATACATTGAACTTAATTTCCTGATTTTCAACCTTTTTTGCTAATCTTTAATTTCAAGTCAAGATTAACATGCAAAAAATATTTTTGAAATATCATAGTTAAAAATGTCAGAACTTGCTACCCATCCCACAATTCTTCATGTTCCTGCATCAAGATTGCTGAAGAAAAGACACCACATTTATAACTGCATGCATAGTTATGCATCTAGTTTAAACAGTTCAAAGTTATAGAAAAAAAGTGCAGAAATATTACCTAGTTTTGCTTTGGATTACAGCCTGAGTCATTGCTTGTGAAAAGTGAATGTGAAATGACACTGTATGAATGAGAAAGCATGTGCAGCAGACCAAATCTGGAAGTTGATAGCACAGTTCATCTTATACTGAGGTTACAACATCTGATAAGCATACTGTCAATCTCATACCAATCCATATGCAGAGAGACCCACACCATGAATCCCATATCACAATTTGCATCAATTAGCCATGCTGCTGACAAGACTTGTCGAGAAGCCAAAGACCGAACAGACTTGGAGAGTAAACTCTCTCTAGTCATCCAGGTCGTCCCATGAAACCTGTCAAGGCCAAAAAGTGCTCCTTAAGAGGATACTGCACATAATTTGCAGAAATGAGATTTCAGAATAAGAGTTTCAAGAACACACTACAGAAACTCCATCATCAGTCTGCTGTTTATCTGATTAGGAAATATAGTAGGGTCCTGAGATCTGAACAGCTCATTTTCAGAGCTCCCAAAGAACTGGTTACAGTAATAGCTATGACTTAACAGCTATTTACCGCAAACTGCTTACCCAGTAATTTAAATACCCGTTGAACTGGTGAAAATCATTACTCGTGCAGAAAGGTAACATTTGCAAGATTAATAATTTCCTACAAATTATTTGGCTTGTGCTAATCTCTGTTATTGAACTATTGCAGTTATCTTTTCCCTCCAGGCTACTTGCTTTCTAATAGCAAACTGACCTTGAGAATAGAAGCTAATGGCAACAGCTATGCAAAAGTTAACACAGGCACCTGGGGTGGAGCATCACCAGAAAAACAGAGCTGTGGTTATTACTCAACTATCACACCTTACCCTTACTTTCTGACTACAAGTCCACTCTAGCACCTGTGCATTGAAAATCGCTACTGGTTTTTATTGATCGAGTTTCTATTTTAGCTGCTTGTAAGAAAGCAGTAGAAGTTATCCAGCAGAAGTAGTGTTTCATTAGCCAGCAGAAGTTCAGTGTGAATCTCTCTTGGCTCAACAATTAGCCAGTCAAATTCTTCAGGCAGCTTCTGGCTCTTTTCTCAGAGATGTGACCTTTATTTAAGTCAAAGTAACATGCAGGAGTGTCTAATACCATGACTCAGGGACAGGCAACCTGAATCTCACTCAGATTTGAGCAGAAAGTATCACCTAAACGTTATCAGAGAAAGCCTTAGCTTTTATTATCCATGATCACAAACTGATCTGGTGACACTGAAAAGGGTTATTCCATAGGAGCTGTAACTGTCTGCCCCTTAATCTGTATGTTTGCAGGTCAGTGAAGACCTTTGGATGGCCATGTTCCTGTGCAGGTGGATGAGAGACTTCATTCTGCACGGAGTCGAAACCAGAGGAGAATAAGCTCTACGTCTTATCTTCTGCGGGTTCATCCAATACCATCCTCTCCAAACGCTGGAGAGGACACTCCCTCCTCATGTTCCTGTGGAGGAGGGGCTGGAAAGGAAGGGCACTCAGGTCCCTGCCGAGAGACCAAGAGCCAGGGCAGTGGCGCAGGGCTGCCCCCTCTCCTCCTGGGAGATGTCCTGCGATACATGCAGATCTGCAGGAGAGGGGAACCAAAAGCTTGGCTTTGTTTTGCAAAGGGGTGGATATTTGGCACAGTCCAGGGAACAACCAAATTCAGAGTTGTCCTTTGCTGGATTTTCCTGCACAAGGGAGTGAGTTAGGCCACTTCCTTGTTTATAAAAGTCTCCTATTTTGTCTTTCTTCTGTACAAACAGTAATTATGATAGAAAATATAAGGTGGCATGGCAACTTGTGTTTGAAAGATGAATTCTGAAAACTTGAATAAGAGCTGGATTTCATTTCCAATTACTAGGGCCAAATCCTATTCTCAGTTGGCTCCCATAAATCCAGAGTAATACCCAGCGTAAGCAGAGATATTTCAGACACCTCTAGTATGACAGGAAAGGTTGTGTCTAATGACATTCAGAGCATCAGCATTTCCCTCATAACCTTCAGTTGCATTTAAATCACTTTTCTAGTAGTCCAACAGGATAAGTGTTGTTCGGGGAGTGATACATGTGTAAATATTTTCTTTGTTAAAAAGAAATACCAGCCACAGTCTTGTCCTCTGGGAATGTGGCACTGACAGGTGTTAGGGTTCAAAGATCAGGAAACAATAGCATTAACTTTGGAATGGGCATAGGTTCCTGACTTGCAGTGTGGTGAGTGGAGATTTCACTCATCAAAGACCTGGGAAATTAAACAGCCCCCACTCTTCTGGTTCTTTCATACTGTATTAGCTTTCCTTCAAAAGGTTCACTTACCCTTGCTTATTCTGAAGCAGGTCTGAAGATTTTGTTCTTGGTGTTGCATCATATGTCTTCTTTTGCAGAGGTTACCATAGAACAGGACTGTTCAGATTCTGAACAGTTAATGTCCTAAAGGGATTCCACCGGCAAACTGAGAAGCTTGTGTGTGTATATGCACATGTGTGCACACACGTGTGTTATGTGTGTATGCATGTGGGGAGCAGTCATTCTGTACTAAGATAATACGTGTGTTGTGTTGTTTTTTTTTCTCCTTAATCCTGCTCTTGTTGCATATTTATGACCATCTGCCTGTACTTAGTGAAGCTGTTCTATGATATCAAGATTATGACAACTCAGCTCAACAGATGACTACTCCCTATATCACTAGAAGAACAGAATCCCCAAAATGTGGAAACTGCATTGTCTGGCCATCAGCATTTCAGGCATTGTACTTGTCCTGTATTTCTTTGAGTTTTGCAAAAGGAGTGCTCATTATATGTTATTTGTACATTTCAGTGTGACAACTTCAGGTGCCTGTTGTGGTTCTGCTTTAAGTACAACCCATATTTATCCTCATATAGTGCCTTTTTATAATATGAGTGTGACTATACATTATGAATATAAAATGATAGTGACTATAATTTAGTCACTATCATTTCTCTATCTGCAGCTGGATTTTTCTCTTTTTCCTTTGAAAGTGCATCAAACTCATTCCTTGAAGGGACAGCGGAGTCTGAGATTTGAATGCATACATTTGTGGGGGGGGTTGAGCAGGCAAAGTTCCCACCAGTTCTAAAGAGAGCACTCACACGCTGTACATAGTCCAAACTCGCCTCCTTCCTGGCCTTTACTTGCAATTCAAGCCACAACATTGATAAAATAAGCCTCGGCCAAAGTTTTCTCTTCAAACTTGGCTAGGGCTTCTCTGCACGAGTCTCCTCTGTCCCAGCCCCTTGTTTGTTCTCTTTCAAAGAAACAAATTCTGCTCACATCCTAGCTGGAGCCAACAGGACCCACCTGCCAGCACGAGGCAGTTCTGTGGTTTTTTGCAGGACTCTAGTACCTGAGCAGAGTATGACTTAAGCAAAGCTGCTCTCCTTGTGCGAGAAAGGGGCACCCAGTTGCAGAGTTGTATCCAGTTCCTGCATCTGCTTCTTAAGGACAACATACAAAATCAGAAAAAGCAGCAAGACAATTGAGAATACCTCTCTGAGAGAGAATTATGTAGAGCTATTAAAATTATTTTAGTTTGTGAAAGAGAACTTCTGCAAGTGTGTGGATAACGGTTTGCAAGGCACTGTACAGAGAAAGGATATCATGTACCATCGAGATATTTAATCAGGCAGAGACTTAAGATGATTTAATGTCTAGGTATTGAGGCTAGACACTGGAAATAAAATTTGTATTTTTAATAACAGGATTAACATATTCTCAGATAATTTACTGAGATGTGTGGTAAATGACCTATCATATGAAATCTTTTAACCCTTCAAGAAGTTGTACATCTTCACTCAGAAATTTCTGAGAAAATGATCTATAGAACATAGAAATCAAAACTAGACGGCTCAGAAGTGCTGTTCCTTGCCTTTTAAACGATTGTTAGTCCTCCTCAGCGCACTTCCAGGGCCAGCATCATGGAATATCACACTAGCAACATGACTTTACTCCATTATTCCAGCCTTTGGCCAGTATTTTTACTGATGATCTCACTCATTAACCATATCACACTCCTGACACTGGGACTAAGAGGCTGAGATCTGTGTGTTAGTACGCTTCAAGGAGAGGTGCCTTCGAAGTGCCGCCGCTTTGAATGTGGTTTAGAAGTGAGCATTTCCAGAAAATACCAAAGAAAGATCAAAGGTCTTGCTTATCAACTGGAGCGCTCAAGGGCTTGTGTTAGCATTTTATGACATTCTTCCAACAGAGATGAGGGATGAAGTGACAGATCCTCTCATTGTGCCCAGGAATTTTCAGTCTGTGACCAGAGTTTTGACATACAATATGGACAATGCAGTAGGGAATGAGGGTGCTGTGTGCACTGGCACCTTTTCTGTTGGATTCATTCCTCTCCCCATTCAAAAAAAGTAAAATTAAATCTAAAATGGAAATCTTCACTTAATATGAGGTAGCTTGAGCACCTCCTCCCATAGCAGGTGTCCTGGGGAGCCTCATTTCATGCTCCAGCAGAAGTACACACTTCCTCTAGGAGTCAGGACATCTGCATAAAGTGATTCCTAACTGACTAGAGGCACACTCCGGGATGGGGAACTCTTCCCATAAGAAAGGCTGTTCATTTCACATTAAGTTTCAATTTAGCAATGCAATTACTTACTTTCTTCAGAGGAGGAGAACATGTTCCATGAACAAAGACTGTCTATAACAATTACCTTTGGTCCCACTAAGCAAGAGATCAGATTTCTTTTCCATACCCTGTGCCTGCCAGACCTTTTTTCCCTTGTTTCATTCTACTGCTTTTCATCAGATCCCTCTTATTATATCTCATCTGTGAAAAAAAGAAAGAAAAAAACCCATTTGTTTAGAGCAGAGTTAATTCAAACATCAACATGCAAGAAGGAAATAAAAAATAGGAATTATATTTAGGAATAAGCTTCCTTCTTTGACCAAGTAGGCCATGTCCCATAGCTGCAAGAGGGCAAGATCAAATATATTTCTGAGACCGCAGCAATTACCAAAAAAAGTATGACAGTTTTAAAGGATGGAGAAATTTGGATTGGAGTTAGCTACAACTTGCTTTCAATATAGTGGAAGAGTAATTCAAGACATTTTTGTCACCAAATTTTGCTCTGAGGAGCCTAGATTTTGACATAACATTTTCCTTTTTTTGATGAACAAGAGTATTTTGTCAATGACAAAGATATAAAGTGTCATATGTAGATTCACTTAGCAAAGTAAGTCCCACAGACAGATTGAGAAATTTACTTGTGTCCAAGGGAATACAGTCTTAAGATTCTTGAGAAAATCTGTGGAAGGAAAGATTATCTCATGCTTGAGTATCTTTCAAACTCTGCAGAAAGCAAGCTGGGCCAGTTTTGGTGTTTGGAGCATATGAGTAGCAGTCCTAACTCAGTTCAATGCCAGCATGACACCATACGTCACCTTGATCTGATGCAGACTTGACTCCAAAACTCACTGCAGTTACTAGGAAGACTGTGATGTCTTGGAAATTCTGATTCAAGTGGGTCTGGGGCAACTGGATGGTTAGCTGAGACTCATGCAGTCTTCAGGAGCTGTAGCTCCGTTGGTGGGTGAGCTTCTGTGGCATCTTCTTTTGTGAGAATCACCCATCTGTGGACGTGAAAACATATTCACCTGAGGTGTTGATGGAGTCTACTTCTCATCTGGCTAGAGGACAGCCGTACCAATAGTATCGCTCTCATCAGAGACCAGGACCTGGCCCCAGATAAAGGGAGGTAAGTGACAGGCAAAGAGTTCCAGCCCTTTACTTAGACACACAAGCCTCTGCTTGCGATAAGCTCACCTGAAAGAGAAGACAGAGCATCTCTGTGTGGAAGAGCAGTTCATCTGAGCTAAACCACAAGCCAAGCCACAAAGAGAAGGCTGGGATAAAGAAAGGCAATGAGCTTATCACAAACTCAGATACAGCAATGACATTGAGGAAGTTGTTTTCTCAGAAAATAAACCGTGGAACCCCAGCTCAAGTATTCCCCTTCAGAAATAGGTTGCCCTCAGCCATAGGCTTGTTATTTCCAAGTTCAGTCTATCCTGCTCAGTTTTGTTTGTTTCTGTGGTTCATTTGAAGTTTTTCTGAAGAAGACGTTAGCACATAGAGACATGTAAAATGGAGAAAAAAAAAAAAGTTTGCTTTCTGGAAACCGCATGGCTAAGAACAGCTAAAATGTCAGCTGCCAGTTTATTTAGACATGACAAGATGTATGGCTAGATCTCGGACACAGCCGAGACCAATTCTACTGCTTTCTTGTTATCTAAATATCTCCTGAAGAAAAGAAAGAAGAAAATTAGCAGGACATTGAACTGTGAAGGCCTAGTGTTTCTAGATCTAGTCTTCTCTTGCTGTTTCCTTCCCACATCCGTACTCTCCCTATAACCAAAATTGTGTTTTACCTGTATTCTCTTTTCCTCTACATTTCACAATTGATTAAAAATCATTGGGATTATTCCTCTTCCCTCCTTGTACCAATGTTATTCAAAATGACTGGGTGAAGAGGAAGAGGAGAGATCTGCCCAGTCCTTTGTTCAGCTCACATATCAAGCCTACTTACGGCAAAACTCCCTGTGTTCCAGTGGACATGGAAATGTTAACTTCAGCTCAGGTGTTTATAGCCCTGGCTGGCTGGAAGAGTAAAGCAAAGAATGCCCCTGCAAGGAGAGCTCTGTGCATCCAGCAGGACATGGCTCCGGGCCAAACCCCGGGACAGACAATATTTCATTCTTGCTCCCTGAAATTGTCTTAACTTTCAATAGTGAGATCCATTAAAGGAGAAACTTAGTGCTTAATGGCAGAGTAGGAGCTTCTTTTTCAGTAACTGAGGTCATCTCTCACCATCAAGTGGGACATAGTGATGTATGCAACCTAGGAAGAAGATGCTGAAGACCTTTAGGGCAATGCAGATGTGGAATCCTGTCTGCTAACAGTTATCAGGGTATTGCTTTTCTCTTCCTACATCCTCCATCACTGTGACAGGACTTAGGCTAGTTGCCTGGCTGCTGCTGCCCTTCGTAGGGTAAAGTCCTCAGGTATCACAATGGCCAAAGTAAGGCTGGGTCTTTAGCCGGTGTTTTCTGTGAAAGGAAGAAGCGGTTTCTGCGCCTCAAGACTGCAGAACACAGCAAAGGCTCCTTGCGCCTGGCCTCCGCTAAAAGGCAGGAGGAGATAGGGCCAAGGGACTGTGGCTTCGTCAGAAGCTCTTCCACTACAGAGTCTAGACAGATACAAGAACTGCAGTTATAAGAGACTGTGTAGCTCAGTGGCAGAATCTTGAAATTCACAAAGTTGTTCTGTCCCAGATGTAAAACTGAATAAAGAAATACAGAGTTTTGCAGCAATATGCCCACTGCCACATGAAGGGAAGAAAACATCACGTGTCATTTTGAAGGATATGTCAAGGTGCTATAGAGCTGCTGGCTCTCAGAGTCACTGAGTAGGCTACCCCTGCCCACTTCCACCACCAAAGAGCACAAGGCTGATGGCTGGCAAAGTGTGGCTAGGGTAGTGCAGGAGGTAGCTGGTGCATGACCTTTAATTTCTCACATGAAGAAAATTGCCTCCAAGAATGCAGGAGAAAATAGAGGAATTAACTTTGTTCTGTTAATACTAGATCTGTGAATCTATTTTTTTTCAGGAAAATGCCCAGCAATTCCTGTAAACAACCGATAGCTTTAACGGCATTTAGCTAGAAGTCTGGTCACCTTCCATCCCACTTCGCCTGACCTTGAGCCTTAATTAGAAAGTCTGTGACTCATGACTAAACAGCATAATTGCATAAAACAGAGGGGAAAGGCATCCAGACATAACTGGATTTACTCTAAATGTGAACGTTTGTACATTACTAATCAGCACCGGGATAATAAAGTGGTACATTCCAGATCTCTGTGTATATTAGTGCAAAGCAAACTGCCCCAGGTGGTTTCTGAAGTAAACAAAATCCTGCTGTCAGTCTGAAACTGTTAATTGTTAACTACTCAGATAGGCTTACATTCCTCTTCCTTCACAAATTAAACCCACTCGTCATCTGTTACTGATTTCATAGTTCTAACATTCAGGGAAGGGAAACACTGGGGAACATAAAAAAGAAAATCTGTGTCAGGATGCGCTCCACTGTGTATGCCATATAATAGAAGACCTACAAACAGCCAATCCCTTTGGCATTGTCCAGCCTCCTTGTCCTTTACTCCGGCTGCAAAACAGCAGAGGAAAAATGGGGACGTGTTTTGAAGAGGCAGATGAGCTCTGAGAGGCTCCCATGGCTCCCTGAGTGTGCCCACACTCTTTCTAAGCAGCACATGTACAGGCAGCACTGAAATGCAGTTGCTGAATAACATGGCATAAACTTTACAGAGCAGTCTCCACTCCTGGGTGTGCTATCTCCAGAATCTGGGGATGTTCTGCAGATATCTGGATTCTTCAATCAGGAAGTTTTGAGTACAACACAAATGTTGCTCTTCTGCCAAGCGTTGCTGCAATCTCTGAGAGTCAGGATCCAGCCCATGAGTTTCTTCAGCAAATTTTTTTTTTTTTATATTTTTGATAAATGTAACTACAGAGTTTCTAAATTCAGAGGTAATCCCACAGCTGGTCCCCGTGCAAGTGCAAACATCCCCCTGTATCAATCAATGCACTCTGTAATATCCATCACTCTTTTATTTTCATGAAGTCCAAGGACCAACACTAAAGTCCTCAGTCCTTTACAGCAAGGAGGTAGGACACCCACTTCCTGACAGTGCAAAGACTTGCAGCATGGGCTTCTGCTATTGCTATTTCTAGTCATTTATTCCTTAAAATGAAATTTATTCCTTAAAATGAAATTTATTCCTTAAAATGAAATTCTATTTCTGTAAGCAGAATAGACCAAAAAGAGATGCTACCAAAGAGCTTGCTATTAGCTGCACTTTGGAGATGGTTTTTGAGGTCGTATTTGGCCTGTAATTAAGATTTGATTCAAATGCAGCATTTATCAAACCTAAGTGAAGTAGCAATGTACCTCTTTTGATGAAGTAGGTAATTTTTCTAGATACTGTGTACATATCCCAGCCAGTACAGCATCAAGAAAGAGGTGATGAACGAAAAAACAAAGTCAAATTGCTGAGCAAAAGAGAAACCAACACTTTAATCACAGCTGACACAGTACACATAAAGGCAGCAGAAGTGTAAGGTCAGAGAAAAGACACAATTACCTGTCTAATACTACATGGGTACTTAAGCTAATTTAGTGATTGCAATGCCAGCTGCAGATCTTCCTCTTTCTTTGAGGAGCCTTGGTATGGGCTCATTTGCTACCTCCTCCAGTCTCTCTTCAGGGTCAGAGGCCCAGGCAAGAGGGTTGTACTGAACCACAGGCCCAGACTGGAGGTCCCTGTCTTGAGTCTGTCAACACAGAGTAGTGTCCTGTGTTTCACCCCAGATGTAACCACATGGCTTTCAGTAGCAAAACTGGCAAGTAGAACATCACTATAACGATACTTTAATATTTTGAAAATGTTTTACCTGTGAAAGGAACTAAATTAATCATGTGGGGAGGATGTTGCCTTCTCTACACAAAGAGACCCTGCATACCAACACAGCATCAAATGCAAATAAGTAATGATATTCTGTTGAGGAAGAGGATAGCTGGATGTTTTCAGGGTAGTTTGAGGAACCAAATCTCTCTTTTAATTCTGAACTATTTCAGATACCTATTGCTTTGAATATCTGGACCAAATAAATTTGGTCCAGAATCATTGACCAAAACTGACAAAAATCATGTATCATTCTGAATGCTTCCCATCCACAGGGAATTGTTATCTGGATATGGACTGGGCAGCACATAATAAATTATCTGGTAATATTATGTAGGGAATGAGATCAAGGGGTTAGTATCCAGGCATACACAATGATGCCACCATATGCCACCACTTCCTTCTCTGCCAATTAGCCTTGCTCTCAGGGTCAACTGAATGGTAATACAGACACACAAATAGCTCAGCATACAAATCCATTACTATATGACAGTCATCCTTATTTCTGCCTTCACTGTGCGCTGCAGGAGCAAGCTGTTATTGCAGAGTTCTTAAAAGAAGAGCATCAGAGAGGAAGGTTATTAATGTCTATTGTGTTCTCCAGAGAGCTCCTCCCTCCTAAAGGTTAATTTACTGATTTCATTGTTTTGCACTTGCTCTCTCCCCAAAGGGGAAATGCACACATGGCTTCCTAAATCAACAGGAACCCAATGAAAATACACATGCCTTTGGAGACATCTCTGTGCTTCTCGTAAGTGCTATGCAACATGCAAGTCTAAAGAAATCCCAGTGCTGTCAACGGGTGAAATCTGTGAATGTGAAGCCTCTAAATTTCATCAACTACCAGACAGCATCCCAAACTCAGACTTGTCATGACTGTCCCATTGACACTGTGGCAGGCTGGAGTATTTCTCATGTTGATTTCTCTCCCAGGAGCAAATGATGAAGAGGCAGTATCGCCCCTTGGACAGTATCCCTTTTCTTCAGCAGTGAAACTAGTCTGGCAGTTTGATCTGGAAGGTAAAGGCTTCAGCAGATTATTGTGGTAGGACTGTAATATTTTATTAATCTGATTTTTTTTAAAAACGCATTTCCTAGTTGCTTCCTATATTTTCATATGTTTGTACTTTCATACCACAGTCAAAGGGTTTTAAAATCAGCTTTATCTACTCTGACTGACATGCTGAATCAGGAAAAGGTGCTAGCATTTTTGTCATGACATTTGTGAAGGCAGCAGAGGTACTGATGGACTTGATGAGGTATCTCTGACTCAGTGGGTGTACAAGATGCATGGGGTTCACAAAAACAACTTTGACTTCTTGTGTCAAGTAACTCGCTTCATTTTTGCGGTAAAAATTAATAAGGGAGGGAGCTGTAGTGTGTGGTCGTGAGGCTGAGGTGCCCAAATGTTTTGTTTAGCACAAGGACTCATTTTTGGCCACAAAATTCACACAGTTAAGTGGCTTAGTTTGACCCCTGTAAAAGTGATTTCTAGCTGTGAGTCCCTCAACTCTATTGCCTGATTTGAGACAGAGCCTGGATGCAAGACTGCCAGATAACCATACCTACAATTATTCTCATACATGCTCTTAGTATCACTGCAAGCCAGCTTCAGAGCAGGCTGAAGATAAAAGCGCACCTCCACATCTCCTGCTCCACATTCCTGCCCTCCGCACTGTGCCTTGAAAGCTCACATGGGCAGAGTTATGTCTCTGACAGACTTTCAGCAACACCAGATGCCAGCCGCCAGATTTGCTGTACTCTACCAGTCATGTTGCTTCTCCTCTTGGTTTTTCAAAAGAACAACCTGTTTCCAGAAAACTCAGTGATGCTGAAATACAAAAGTTAGACAACAAATTTTAGGAGTTGTGACCCAAATTTAGCCTTCTCTTTCTATCTTAATCCCCTCTGCTCTTCAAATTCCTTTTGTAGTGTCAACCTAAGTGCAGTGACAGCTAGAGATTAGCAGGAAAATCTGCGTTACCTGCGAAAGGTAACGGAAATGTCGTCATTGACTAAAGACTAATGCATATGGGATCAAAATAAGACCATTAAAGAAACTTGATTCTGACATTTCCTAAAATATCTGTGTTATACTGTAAAAATTTACCTTTCTTTGTGTATTCACTTGAACTTCATACAAGTCTGTTTAAGAAAAAATATGCTGCGAGCGTACACATTCAACACCTTCTGCTTTAGTCCTTTCTGCACCCAGTGTCAGGGAACATGAAACGTGGAACACAAAAGAGCATTAACCTAAATGCAGGGAAGAAAGTCCCCTCCTTCTGAGGCCTGTAGAGGCAAGGTAATCTGAGTCAGGGGAAAACTGCAGTTATAGAGATTCTCTAGTACAAAATAGTTAATTTGGTTTTGGTTAATGCTGATTTTGTTGCTAAAAATATCAGGATTGGATTATGAAAGGCTGCATGCATGCACATGTTCATGTAAGTGTGTATCCTTGTGTACACATATATAGAAAAGACCAGAAGAGAAAGTGAGCTTTCTCCTGTTTGCAGAAGAGCGAGTCATAGTCTGGAGAGAGTGGGAAAGGTGAGATTGCTGCTCCAGCCACTGCAACCAGAGTGGGGACAGGGCAGGGAAGTAAATGGTGGGCTGTCACTTGAGTGTATCCTGCCGATGCTAACTGTGGCATGACTCAGCTGTAGTGTCCCAAAAAGTCCAGTCTCATGAATGTGCACACGCACACTCACATATTTATACAAAAATACACATGCATTCAGTGCATGGCCTCTCTGATCCAGGTCATGTCTTAAAGCCACAGTAGAGCTCTGGGTTGCTAAGACAGTCTTAAAAATCAGTGGAATTTTTCCTAACAATCACAGCTTATTTCCTGCCTTCCCTTATTTGGGGCTTAACAGCTGCCCAGATATGTGGGATGCTCAAGATTGTGTGGCTGTAATACCCCTGTTTGGAGAGAGAAGTCCTCAAAAAAAGATCTCTTGAAGGCTCATGCCTCAACCACAGCGCTGCTGCTGCAGGGAGAGGTACGTCCCTGGGGAGGGAATGCCCTTATCACTTACTCTTGCTATCACTGCTGAACAAACATTCTTAGAAAATACTAGGCTGGCCTGAAAGGATGTAGACATACTCTGAGCCTTGTCCTCTTTGGTGTACACAGTGCAGGTCTAATTATCTACCTCCTCCCTATAAAAGGAGTCTTTTTTTTTCTTTTTCTTTTTCTTTTTCTTTTTATTTTTTTTTCTTTTC
>VWZK01009808.1:26713-136185 GCA_013396935.1 Baryphthengus martii | reverse complement strand
TTTTTTTTTTTTTTTTTTTTTTCTGTTGTATCCTGAAGGCAATGACCAGCAGAGCCCTTCTCTGCGAAAATAAACCCAGGTTTCAACATGAATTACTTCTGTCCCATTTCAGAACTGTTCACCTTCAGCCTAGTAATTTGCAGCTGCTAGCCTGGGTTTGTATAACCACTTGATTAGATTTTAAAATAACAAGAAATCAAACACATTTTTTTTTATTCAAAACCTGCAAAGCTTTTGCATTCAGAGAGGAGCTGCTGTTAAATGACTGCTATCAGTGTATCTGTGTGGCAGTGGTTTGGTTTCCATCTTAATTTGATCAGCTCCAAACCCCATTCTATCACTTTCAGCCATGTGCCAGATGCGCTACTCACTTGTGCCAGTTTATGGGCATAACATTGGTGGCTTCATGGTGGAAAGCTATTCTGAGAGTTTCTGAAACAAAGCCCTAATGATACATGGCTGCCAAAGTTAGCTGTTTCACAGCTGTAATAGCACACTGTAGGCTGCATGGCAGCCAAGCTGTCTTTGTTACTGTATTAAGTGAGGTGCGAGTGCCTGGAATGCTACAGGCAGCGAGAGCCATCGTGGGTGGCAGCTGCCTTCAGAGTCCTTGAAAGGATATGCTGTGATAACTTGATAAGGTGTTTGCATATGTTAAAGGGCATGACATCCATGCAAGGCTCAGTGATTAGAGCACAATTTTCTTCAGACATGAGGTACTCCAAATTGCATAGTAATTGGTTGGAAAATACGAAGCACACTGTGCTTTTTCCACAAGGCTCTAATTATTTCATAAGAAGTAGTTTTCCTGCTAGTATCTGATTTGGTTAATGTGTTTATGCATTCTTTTAGACCACCCCTCAACTTTCCCAATCAGGATACATTCCCAATCGTGACATTGGGATGTGGGGTGACATGCCTAGTCTGGGGGCTGATCTCTGTAAAGAGGGTGTAAATCAACAAGAATTCCACTAAAGTTATTTTGGTATAAAAATAGGGTAGCTGACATGAGTCTTAGACATGTTGTTCTTACTCTCTGCATCTACATGGACCTAAATACTCTAGATGCTATGACAATCTGACCACTGCAAATAGCAGTCTCCCCCTTTCTACCTGCTCAAAACTTGTCCGTGTCTTTCTTGAACAGAGTTTGCACTTCTGTCAAAGTAGGAAACACTTTTACATAAAGGAAAGACACAAAACAAAGTCTTCTCATAATCAGACGCTCTCCCTGCTCTGCTTGTCATCTGCAGAAGGCCACATCAGCCCATCCATGCACTCAGGTGTCACTCAGTCATTCTTGTTATGTTGCTGTGGTTCTAGTTCGTTGTTTCCAGGAAGGGCAGCTCTCTTTTAAATAAGTGCATGGGATCCTATATCTGAGAGTTTATGTTAGTGTCTATGAGGGTGATCCTCCCCTCAGTCAAATCAATCTGTGGAGCTATGTTAGCACAAGGGGATGAGGCTCAGGACCCATATATAGTGTGAATACTGGCATTCCCTGGAGAGGGGTAAATGGCATGCCCAGCATCTTTAAATTGCCTGTAGTCAGTCAGAGGTACTGTGGCTGCATTTTCCAAATAACTGAGAAAGCTGATTTAAACATGTGTCTGTTTTTCAGAAATGGAGATTACACCAGATGACTGACTGGCATGCTGAAATAAGTGTGTATCCCATAGTGATAGCGTATTTTAAGACTGTATCCTGCCCTTGATGAACAAACTTAATACATATGGTGAACAGGGTTTGGTCCCATTTCCTCTTCGTGAAACCTCATACCTCATGAATACAAGTTCTTAGAGTTTTTTTCCCTTATGATTCATTTGTCTAAATTCCACTGAAGCTGTTGAGTTATGACAGCTTAGTAGGAAGAAAATAAACCCTTACTGATTCTCTGTTATGAAGGATTAAAAGATTTAATTTTATAATTAAACCAGGGATACAAGCCAAGTATGTCTGGTTCGAGATAAACACAGATGCTGAGCAAGTTATCGATATCAGTGAACCAGTGCCACGATAGGAAACTGAGATGAGTGATCTGAACTGCAGTATGTGTAGCTTGTAGCAAAATCTGTAGTGCTTAAACTTGACAAAGCAAAAGCACATACTGTCTTGCACGTGACTGTATTTGAGTTTCCAATTATGTTATGCTAACAGAAAATACAAAATCCCCCTGTCTCTGCCAAGAAGTCTCCAGCAAAAGAGAAAGCTGTAAAACTCCACCATTGGTAAAGTTCTCTTTTTGTCTAAAAACATTTACAAAATATTTCTCTCTTTAACACAGGTAAATCAGGGCCAAACCAACCACAGCTAGACTAAATGGGCTTTAGGACGTCTTTTCAAAATATCACTAGAGATCCTCTGTCTTTAGTGGTGCACCCGAAGAAGTTACTGCACGGTAGGGCAGAGTGTGAAATGAACTCAGAACAGTGTACACATGCGTGTGATCAGTCCACTGTGAGCGCCGAGCATCTTACTCCTTTCTCAGAGAAGACAAAGATGCTTTACATTTACTGCAAGCTTTTATATGCATGAACCAAGTTGCGTGCTGTAAATTCCCGTCTTTCCTTATCTTCCAGTACCTTGCTCTTATGCCCATAACTTCAATACTTTTCCTAGCAGTTCCCTAATCTCATTACTGAATAATGTGATGTGTTGCGTCCCTTACCTCCCGGTTGTGTCAGGATGCTGTGAAGTGAGTGTGGCTGGAGATTTTGGGCACAGTGAGTAGATATTGAACTTAACCTGGATATAGGTTAGAAGTCAAGGAATATAGGGCTAAATATTCAAATTTCATCTAAAGAACTGTGGAATTCAACATATGTTTTGGACCGATGAGCCCATGTTGCTTAATCAAATGGAATGTAGTTGCTCAGTTGCCCTTAATGAAACTGTTATCATGCTTCCTGAAGCTGCTTCTGTTCTCTATGTAGGTAACCTGGTAGATAAAGGGGTATCAAGAACAATAGATGTGCCAAAGATTCTTAGATGAGCTGAGAGGAAGTTAAGTTTTAACAGGTAGTTTCTAAACAGACTTCCAAGTTGCAGCAATGCTAGTCTACTGATGCACATTGGAACTTGTAACTCCAGTATAAAATACCTCAAGAACTGAAAAATCAGATGTACTGAATTCCGTCTCTTAATAGTTTCCTGAATTGTGCATTAGTATTGTGTTTCTAGGCGAGTACCACACATTTCTAATTTATTTCTTCTGTGTGAACAGAAAGACTGACCTTGAGGACTTTGCTACACAGTCCTGCCTTTTGCATGCAAACTGAGTGAGTGTGTCAGACCTACATCAAGAGTGGTGTGGTTGTTTATTTTTTTTTTTTCTTCAGTAACCAGGAGTATGATAGCACAGGCAGATGCTGAGTTTGGTTCCAGAACCCAGGCCCTGAGTGACTGGCTAGCAGCTCTCCTAGGGCATACAACCCTAAATTATAGAAACATCAAGGCATGAAAGGGTGTTTTTGTTCACTGCAGCTATGATAGCAGTATTATTTTTTTATTATTAATCCACAGAAGTGATCAGTTTTCTCCTTAGTAACAGGAAGAGGAGGAATGGCAGTTCAATGAAAATTCAAGTGTTTACTCACCTAACATGCACTACAGATCCGAGACATGGAACCTCTGAAATAATAGTTAGACCAAGAAACTAATGAGGAGGTGATGAATCTTGGATGTGTATTAGATTTACACATTAAGCCAGCCATCTGGGAGCTATTTAAACCAATTCCAATTGTTTTGTCAACAGATGAAGATGGCAAGTAATCATTCATGGTATGGCTGCTATTCAGAGAGGCTGTCCTGCCTGTTTCCTCTGTCACATGGAAAACATTCTGAATTTCTGTGGAGAAGCATGAGCAGAAATATCACTCTCCTGGGAATTTACTTTTTTAATAGTCTGTGAAAAGGCTGCAGCCCCTTTTGTGACCCTCTGCTTGTCTCCTTCAATGGCTTTCCCTTGACATCTCTAGCCAAGCCAGGTGTCTGTGGGAAAGACAGTTTTGTGCTGCTCCACTCTACATTTAGACATGGGAAGAGAGCAGAAATGATACTATATAAAGTTTCAACTCCAGTGAGAAGTTCAAATCTGCCGCTCATCCTGCAGAACCCTCTAGAGTGTTGCCCTTCCTCCTAAAACCCCCTTTTCCTCTCACACATAAGCAGGAAACATTCGCAGAGTCTGAAATAGTGGTCACACCTAAGCCCCAGTGACTCTATTTTGCAAGCCCATCATGTGCAATGAATTAAGTACTAATTATAGGTTTTTCCTCCAGCTTTGTCAGAAGAGCACATGATGAGACAGGTGAGGTCTGTGGAGACAGGAAGACAGCGGAGCTGGGCAGCACAATGAACCAGTGGAAGTCACTGTCTCAGTGCTTATGGTACAGCTCTTGCCTGTCAGGCAGAAGCAGGTGAAAAAAAGTCTCATAGACTGGGAAAGGACTTAAAAGGGGATGTTCTTTGTTTCCCATTCCCCACAGCTTCTTCCAAGGAGAAAAGTCTTTGGATATGGCTGGCTTTTCCAGACTTTCCACCGCTTCTTAGGTTCCTGCTAGCTTAATTTCTCCTCATTCAACTGAAAAAGTGGTGGACTTGGAAAGGACAAAAAACTTTTTGGACTTCTTTGATACTTCCTGTAAGTGCTCTGTGTTAGTTTCCCATGTGAAGACAAATCATGCGATATATACATGTGTGTGTATATATATATTCAATATTTTTCATTGTTGATTAGTCACCTTATATTTAATCTTGAAAGAAAGTCACTTTGTCAACATAATAGTAGAAATGTAGAATAGAATCATAGAATCTTGGAAAATACCTTTAGGATCATTGAGTCCACATTCATCACTAAACCATACCCCTGAAAACTACTGCCTACAAAACTCTTAAACACCTCCAGGGATGAGGACTTCACCACTGCTCTGGGCAGGCTGTTCCAATGCCTCACAATCCTTTCAGTAAAAAATTCTTCCTAATATCCAATCTAAACTTCCCTTGGTACAACTTGAGGCCATTTCTTCTTGTCCTATCACTTGTTACTTGGGAGGGAGAGGAGATCAAACCCCTCCTCACTACAACCTCCTTTCTGGTAGTTGTAGAAAAAGCAAGAAGGTCTCTCTCCTTTTCTCCAGATTAAACAACCCCAGTTCCCTCAGCTGCCTCTCATAAGACTTGTGCTCTAAGCCCTCTACCTGCTTCATCGCCTTTCTTTGGACCTACTCCAGCACCCCAATGTCCTTCTTGTAGTGAGAAACTCAAAAATAAACTATTGAGGTGCAGCATCACTGGTGCCAAGTACAGGGGGACAATCAATTCCCTACTCCTGCTGGCCACACTATTCCTGACACAGGCCAGGATGCCGTTGATCTTCTTGGCCACCTGGGCACACTGCTGGCTCGTGTTCTGACAGCTGTCGATCAACACCTCCGGGTCCTTTTCTGTCAGACAGATTTTCAGCCATTCTTCCCCAAACTTGTAGGCTTTCATGGGGTTTCTGTGACCCAAGTACAGGCCCCAGCACTTGGCCATGTTGAAACGAAAGCTATCATAACATTTCCCTTTGTGTAGCCTATCTAGTGTCTACCATACTGGTGGGATGTATCTCACTGTGAACAGAGAGAGCAAAGAGAGTGGTGCACATCCATCAGTGCGTGGTGTGACAGTGTGCAGCAGTTCACATAGGAAGGGCATTGTTACCCTACCAGGTGAAGAGGTGAGTTCAATTGATGATCATCACCCTCTCAGAAGGAGGACCAACAGAAAGCTGAGTCCTCTACGCTAGCCAGAATGGATGTGGTAGCCCAGCCAGAGCTCACAGGAAAATGAGTAGCCATCCAGGTCTCAGGCTGCAGAAAGCACCAAAGCCTTAACTGATGGCAATAGTGAGAACAGCTGTGTGCAGTGTGACCAGGTGGACAATCTACTCAGCCTTGTGGCAGTTATGAGAGGAAGTAGAAAAGTGAAGGAACATCAGGGATTCTTAGACAGAAACAGACTGACAGGACTACATTCTACTCTCCCTGAGAGAGGAACAAGAACAGCCACCAGAAAAAAAAAACACGACCACAACAAGATCAAGGACATCCTCCCCCTGCCAGGCTGAAGGCAGCAGCTTAAAAGGAAAGGACTAAATTGAGGCAAGTCTGTGCTCAGGTGCATCATCAATGAATTATGTGAATGACAGCCCATCTACATCTGAGGTGTAGGATATCTGAAGCATAGGTTATTTTTTCTTTCTCCTTCCAGTTTCAGGCAGAAACAGACAGACCCAGTCTATTAATACATGGTTCCGTGGCTGGTGTCACCTCCACAGTTTTGGGGTTTTCAATAATGGGCTGGCCTACATGGCACCAGGCCTTCTGTCACTAGATGAGATTCGCCTTTCCCAAAAGGGAAAGAGTCTTTGCTCATGAGCTAGCAGGGTACATTGACAGAGCTTTAAACTAGACTTGATGGGGGAGGGGGATGATATCAGGCTTGCCCATGACAAGCTGTGGGATGACATGCCAAGCTTAGAGGGAGGAAATGCAAATGAGGGCGCTCACCCTGTTGCTCTGAGATGTGCTGGGTACACTAGAGCACACTTTAAGTCTTACAGAGGTGAGCCAGGGGCTCCTGAGGTAATAGGATCCAACAGGAAAACACCAGTGAAATACCTCAAATGAATTAATGGGTTTCCCTCTAAGAAGGTGACATCGTCAACAGTCCAGCTGAAGTGTTTCTACAGCAATGCACGCAGCATGGACAAGAAACAGGAGGAGCTGGAAGCCACCATGCTATTAGAAAGCTACGACTTAGTAGTCATTACTGAATTTTGGTGGGATGAATGCCATGATTGGAGCACAGCTATCGATGGCTATGGGTTGTTTAGAAGGGCTGGGTGAGGAAGGGAGAGTGCAGGCATTGCTTTCTACATATATAAATGGATAGATAGTGAAGAGCTGTCTCTGAAGGAAAGCCACAAGCAAGCTAAAAGCTTATGGGTGAGAATTAGAGACCGAGGCACAAAAGGGAACCTTGTGGTTGGTGTCTACTACAGGCTGCCTGATCAGGCCTATTGACAAAGATTTCTGACTCAAGCTACAGAAGGCTTCACACTCATAGGCTTGCTGGAGGACTTCAACCACGTTGATATCCCTACTGATACATACAAACCAGGTTTCCAAATTTGTTGCTAAGAACAACCACTTATTTGAGTTGTGCTGTGGAACCATTTGAGTTGTGTGCGTATTTATCATTATGATTATGATATAATGATTTTGCTATAATCATTAATCATGTAGGACTGTTTATTGCCTTCCCCATAGACCTCAGTTATTTACATTTCACAGACTCAAAGTGGATTCCAAATTTCAATTTTGTTTTTCAAACAACAGAAGAGACCAAAATAACTTTTGAGATAGACCATTAGATGTGGTAATCCCTCATATGCTATTTTTAAACCAGCTGCCATCGCCAGGACAAGACACTTGATTACCAGGGATAACATCCAAGCAATAGTGAGTCTAGACAGATTTGTGGGATACAGATCTAGATATTCAGCAAAAGTATTTTAGATTGTTTGTACTAAGAACTGCTCTAGCACTGATCATATTTAGATTGATACGAATACATGCTACCATATGGCTTTGAGCAGTTAGTAAGGGATTAAAACTAAAATATGTTTTTCTCTCCAACTGTAATTGCCCATTTTCAGCTATCTTTTTTTTTTTTTTTTGAAAACTTTATGTCTGACAATAGCAAAGCTGGTTACAATGAATGCCTGTACATACCTGCAGAAACATGATTATTCAAATGTTATCTTCTGTGTGAATCCTGGTGTTAGAGATGATAACAGGCATTTCAGAGAACCATGATTGTGCCTAGATGTGTGCTCACCTTCCCTGGGTGAGTGCACAGATTGTGGAATGAGGTGTCTGGAATGTTCATGTGGGAACCTGCACTGGCTTATTTTTCCACTGTTTTGATAGAAAGTCTCAAATGTCCTTGGTGTTTTGAGAGCTGACAATTAATACTGCTCCATGTAGCCCAAAAATAACTTTTAAAATAATGTTCAAGTACTGTCTGTAAAAGAAATGATTCTGGAAAGGTGTGGAGAAGTGGTTTTGTGAGGGACATTTGGACACTGTGTAAAAGAGACAAGCACCATAACAGTTTCTGTGGCAGCAGGCAAAGAGGGCATTTTCATTTCCTGAACCTTGAAAAAAACCAAACTTCTCCTAAAGAAAGACAAAAAGGATAAAATAGAGGGATTGCTGTATTTTAATTGACTGAAATGTGAAAGATTTATTGATTTATTTAATTCTTTTTGCCCTGAAGCAATTTGCTTCCATTGTCACAGTCAGTTTGTTTTGTGACTAAGATTATCTTGGTAATGAGCCTGGAATTTGATTTCCAATAATGAACCAAAGCTCACTCGAAGTGTTGTCTGTAGAAAGGTAAAGAGAGGCATGGATGCAGCTGAAAGAACTTCTGTTAAGATGTCTCTCAAATGTTTGCTATAATTTATCATTATTCTTCCAGGTCTACTTATGATAACCGTAAAAGACATATAATTTTCTAAACGCATGATGTTACTGTTCTATTTTGATTTCTCAATCAATTATTATTGTTTTCTGGAGGGCTGTTATTGTAGAGTTAATATCAAGAAATAACACCTTCCTTTTCCTCAGGTAGGATTTTACTAGGGCTTGCTTGGGGTGCTGGTATTTGTATTTAGCATTTGGAAGAAGAAAGAACAAAAACAACAACAGCATAAGCAACAACAACCAAAGTAAAAAGGCAAGAAAACAGAAAACGTCCATAGTTCTAACACTGAATTGTACCTTTGTCTGGCAGCAATCTTACAGGAACCCACAGCTATGCAGGCAAAAATCAGTCTTAACATAACTGCAAATGCACTAGCACTACATATTTTAAAAGAGCAAGATCTGTCCTTCTTAACATTCCCATTTCCTCAGTGGGAATTTCTGGTACATTTTTTACTCTACTGACGTTTTGACTTTCCTCTGGTGAGGGATGACTGGCCTCGTTTCATCAAAAGAGTGGCTGCAAATTGAGTATCTTTAATCATCAAAGAGAATCATTCTAGTTGTGCATAACAAGTCTGTTTCAATGTAAGCAATTCATTCACATCAGTAACTTAGTTCATGTCAGAAAAGGTTTTTCACTGTACCCAGGTAGTTTAGGTTGAAACAGCAGCTACTGCTACTAAATATGTGCAGTTTCATTCCTTCTGTAGTCATTGGGGTACAAGCAATAGCAGAAAATAAATAACTAAGCTACGCTACAACAATGAAATAAGTGAAGCTCCTCTTTCATATTCTTATGAATGCTTCCACATAAGAGATTAAACTAATATTGAAAATCATTAAAAAACTTTGATTCCCTATCCGATATACAAGCGAAGAGTTCTACAGCAAATCTGGGCAGAAACTTGCTAACAGATGGAAGAAAGACTATGAGGAAATTTCTGGTTGTTCAGCGATAAGAATTTCTGGTTATTGGTCTGGCTTAAGATGGCAGCTGGTAGTTGAATATGAAGTGAGATCATCCTATTTCAGATATACAGAAATCGTGCAAAATATCCACAAGGAATTATTTTAGATACAGTTTCCCCGTGGGGAAGAAGTGTGGTTACTTCCCGTAAAAAGTGAGGACAATTTATCAGCTGGACCTGTGTTAAGTAAGCAGATTTCCCCTCTGTTTTGGGATTTTTCACAAGTAGAAAAGAAGAAATATAGTTTTCACAAGTAACAATGGTAATTTTCTTGTTACTGTACATATGCTACTTTGCTAAAGGCTCACACAAAAATCTGCAGCCAAAAACTGACAATTTGAAGGGCATGAGGGAAAGTTGGTGGCCCTTAGTCTTCACAAAGCCCAAAGAAGCTTAGTCCTCAGATCGTGTAAATCTGCATGGCAAACGTAACTCTTTGTCTGCTTTCCACACTAGAAAATACATGGTAATGAAGATGCCCAATTAGTTTATCACTAATAGCAAGGAACATGTAAGTGGACACATTATTTTTGCTCTGACTTGCATCTGCTTCTGCAGAGATGCACAGGCTAGCCCTGAGGAAACTAATTCATATCGCTGAGTACAGAACCGTAAGTGGCCTAGTGCTTTCCTTGGCCTTCAGGACCTCTCTGCACTGCACTACACTGCACTGCACGGCACTGTGACATGCAGGGGGTTTGGCTCTGTGCTGAGAATCCCAGACAGCAGCAGTACATCACAGAGTGTGCTTTGAGATGTTAAAGTGCAGTATCTAAACTATCTCTACCTGCCTCCTCAATTCCTTCTGCCACTTAATCTATAGTGTATGTAGTGTAAACTGTAGCTTAACTTTAATCAGGAGCAGCTCCAGCATGATGTATGGAGGCCAGGCAGGTTTCCCGAGATGCTTCTGCCTCTGTCTTGCTGAACTGGTGCCAGGAGCAGACACAAGAACCTATGATGGTGCTGGTTTTCTTCAGTACACTCCTCTTTTCACACATACATTGAGAAACTAACCCTGATATCAACTACAGCCTTAGGGGCTCCAGAGCCCTTTTGTGTCACAGGTTTCTGCAAGGCTGCTCTGCATTCCTATGGCACGTTGCTTTTATGGTTATGTTCTTGGCATTTCCAGAGGCAGTGTTAGTCCTGCACTTAGAGTGGCACTTGCTGGAACACCGTTTTGGAGTACTGTATTGCCATTGCCTTTAAAGTCTTCTCAGGCCTGTCCTTTGAGCAGGAGATGTGCCGATCTGAAAGTGATGCTTTTAATTTCCCTCAAACTCCTCCTTGTAAACTATGAGGTCTTCCAAGGATTGCGGAGCAGTAAGTATATGTGATAATTTCATAAGCCTGAACACTATTGTCGAGTGAGAGGCACTGAGATTCAGACACTTCATTTTCTCAAACCAGGACAAAAAAATTACATTCTCTGATACCCTCTTCATGAAATAAAAAATATTTGTTTCTAAAAGTTGTATAGAAATGTCTGCCTTTGATATTACTGTTTGCACCTATTACACAATATATTGTGGAAAAAAATGGAAGTTCTTATGCTGGCATTGGCATAAAATGTCCTGGCTTCTTCAAACCAAAGGATTTCTGTGGTCCCATGGGATTGTCGGTAGTCGCATATTCTTCTGGAGCATCTTAGTTCAGTGCTGCCTCAATAACATTCACAGATGGAAAACTACTTAGAAAATTTTCAGCTATGGCTCATCATAGATATCTCCTGGTGGTTAAAGACTCTTTGATTCCAAGGCTTTTCTGAGTTTATTGCACTTTCACAAAAGTGCACAAAAGAGACCGAGTCCATGGTTTGTTGCTTACCGTCATTTCATACTACCAAATCATCCTATCACCATTGTCTCTCAAGGCTACAATGTTTTTCCCTTAATAAAATCTGAGTCTGTGAGCGGTTTGGAGATGGGATGCTTCTTCTATAAGCCAAGATTTCCAGGAAAGACCAAAGATCATGGAGATCAAATGACAGAGACTTTAAAATACTGAGACTTTCACTAGATGTTTTGCACCTCAGGACAAGCAAGGCTGTGGACATTGAGCCCACAAAAGTGAATGCATTATACTGTATTCAGCTCTTTAAAGTTTGGTTGATTACTAATCTGCTGCAAGTCCAAAAGAAATCCTCAGAAGTCATTTGGACTATGCAGAAGTAACTGAGGAAAAAAGGCTATCACACTATTTGTTTAAACTGACACTTGGTGCAAATCTCAGCTCTTTATTGAAGAGAAAGTACTGAAGGGACCTTTATCCTGAGGATCTTATCACACTCAGCATTTTACATGAAGCCTTGCAAACCTGGTCAAAGGTGTTGAAAAAACTCAGGCTGGAAATTGACAAAAGTAGATGCAAAATCTGCAGTAATTTCAACTCATGACCTGTCGCTATTCTGCTGACATAGAGAAAAGCAGCTGCTTCAAGAGGAAGTAATGCCTCTTGCAGTCAGAAGAAGAAATAGTTGATAACAATCCCGTCAAGAGCAGAAATTTGCTTTTAGCCACAGCTAGTTCATTTTAGGAAATGGTGGCATTTTGCAGTCCAATCCTAGTGCTGTGGAAAAACTTGCACTGTGTAATAGTCCTGTGCTCTTTCTTAATGTGTCAGGCGCATCCATATTTCTGGCATCAGCTGAGGTTCTCCCAGAAGGTCTATTCTGAGCTCCCTGTGCAATGAAGTAAGAAAGAGCTGTGCATATGTCAGTGTATTAAAGGTTCTGCATGCTGTGAAACCCAGTTTAGGAAGTTTCTCACAGGCTCCCCTTGCTTTTACATTTGGAGCTCCAGCAATCCTGCAATGGCACAAAAGTCTGGTGAGAAGCTTGGCTTTGATTTCAGCTGACAAGTAATAGAGGTTTAAGCCAAATTTACCTCTCTTCAAAGCATAATTTAGCAGATTGCTGCTCACTCTTGTTATTTCAGTGATGCAGAATTGAAGAGAACCAATTCAAAGATCAGGAGCTGCCTAATTATGAACTCTTATTGAAAATTAAAATACTGCAAAACAATTAAAGAATGGCTGCTCAGATGCTATAGTATAGGTCACAAGTAATGAAGTACAGGAATTTTCTCACACACCGGTATTATTGGTAGCATGGATGCTTTCTGCACACCTTGAACTGATAATAATTAAACTCACATAGGTGAAGAATGCCTCTTCGAACCTCAATGTTGATTGAGAAAAGTTCTTCCAAACATCAAATTCAGTTTTCCCAGAATCATTTTTTCTACTGAACAACACCTTGATTGACGAACATCTTTTAGGTTATTATTCTTGGTCTGAAAGCCTGCAGTTCCAAGTGAGTAAAAAAGCATGTTACATGAATGTACTGATACACTAAAATAAATATTCCTAGATATTTCCCTTTTATTTGCTTCCACTCCTTCAGCACATCCTGAGGTGGAAAACTGGAACATCAACACTGGATGCTGCAAGGCTTCATGCAAAAATAGAAGCTGTTAAAGAGGAAAACTCACACTGCACATTTATATGTCTCAAACTAACTCCAAATATGTAAATTCTTACAATTCAGGATCCATTTATATTTTAAGATTTCTCCAGTATCTGACAAGAGGGATGACAGCTGGGATCATGAGTTCAGGACATAGATGCTTATCTATCAGAAAACACATAAGGGACCTGATAAGGAGAAACTAAATTTTCTCACACTAAAGTTGATTTCTTACAAAATCATTCAAGGTCCTTGATATCTATGATGAAGGTAACTATTTGCCCAGAAAATAATCCTGTTTGAAAAACTGAATTCTAATTAAAAAGAAACAATTATGTTTGCATTTCAACGAATTTCTTCCTCAGCATTGCTTGGTTCTCACCGAAGGAAAACAATGAAGTGTATTGATAGGTATGTTAGTCAACCCTCAGAAAAGCTCAAGTTTCAACTATGCCCATTTAATGGTACTTGAGGATCAGAATAAACCAGCTAAGACTCTAATCTTCTAGTAATTGAATGACATTTTTGTTTAGTTTAGAGCAATTGGTAAAATAGTTCTAAAGGTCAGTACTGTCTCCCTCTGACCTCTTCCACATCAAAAACTATGAAAATGCCAAAGCCACTCTTATAGCAGTTCAAACTGAATGAATTATGGACATCAAGGAGCAATCCATATTGTTAATGAGTGCCACAGTTTGCTATTAAATGCAACGAAGAATGGATCCTGGTGACATTACCCATGTAAACTGGACTAATTTAACAATTATTTCCAAAACTTAACCAACAGTGAAATGTTCAGATCAGCAGCATTTTCTCAGATAGGCAGAACTTGATTTAAAAGCCATTAGCAAGATACCAGATGTAATACTTCACTGTACCTTGCACAAACACTGTTTTCCATACAATGCCATTAACAGGGTACTTTTAGAATTAAAAGAATACCCTCCTCGATATAAAATGCAAAGAAGAGTAGTTTATTATTGTTACAAACATCGTATTCATGAGGAAACTCAAGCATATTTTAAATGACTGTACCAATTCACAGCAGTAGACGCAGTGAGATACAGGCTATGCCATCCTGAAGTGTTCCCTTATTTCAGCCTAGTCATCAGGTAAGTGGATTTCAATTTCTCATTAACAGTATTCGTAATTTATCTATCTTTCTCACCTACAGTCCTCCAGAAGTACAAAATTATAGCAACAGAGAGGAAGAGGTAGAATATGCTGACTTACATTTGGATTCCAGTCAGCATTATCAGCTTGGTCTAAATACAACTTTTGTGTCCTATCTACTGCTATGGAAAAAGAGACGTACAACACACCTCTTCTACCTGAGTAAAACAGAAGAATCCCATAGCTCTCCATCAACAGTGGGATGTTTACAGGCCATCAGAAAGTGACACACAGAAAAGGATTAACTTGTAGTAGGAAGATTCATAAACAAAGATCCAAATATCATTGTTTAAGAAGTAACAGTGCAAGAGCTAAGGTCCCTCCCAGGAATTTTTGTAGCCAGTACTTGTGCAGCAGATAACCTCAGCTGACCTTTCTAGCATTCAAAGGGCAATAGATTTTCTGAGATGAAACAATATTGAATAATTTTTCCAGTGAGTCAGGCAAAACAAACTCTCAGTTGACACATCTCTACTGTCTTTCTTCATCTTATGTAGCTGTGGCAGAAACGTATGAAGGGAGACCAGTTGCAAGCAAATTCTATGCTGCTTTTGTTCAAGTTCCAGCACCTCCCTCTTTCATTATATCTAAACAACATCTTGTTCAAAACTTGCCTAATGGAGAATGGGAAAACTTTGTTGCCGTAGTGTAATTGGTGTTCCCCTTTGTCTCTTCATGATCATTTCAAACACAAGCTCCTAAAATTTCTTTAGTACCGATTTATTTTTAACTTATTCTAATCCAAACAGTTTCAGAAACAGGTAAGATTTCCAATGCCAACAGTGTTGTTATTTCTCACTTTTTGCAAAACCCATGCACTTTAAAGCAGAATTAATAGTTAACTGTCTTCTAAACCTTATGTTGCTTAGGATACTGCTTTTATCAGGTATAGGATAATATATTTCATTATAACACAATTATCTGAACTCTTGTTCAGAACAAGAAACCACTAGTTTTCTTGCAGCCTCAAAGAATAAATCTATTTCTATCTGAAAGAAAAATGAAATATATACCTATTGCCTAGCCTCAGCTGTGTCCCCAGACAAAAGCCCACCATATGCCTTCTATATTTTTATTACTATTATTTTTGTATTTTGGGAAATGCCCAAAACAAGCATTTACATCCCTGCCTTGGTACGGTTTTGAAGTGATGACAGCTGACTCAACTGACTTACATGTGTAGGGCAAATTAACAGGACCACACCATAGAAACTTTTTATCTACTAGAAATGCAAGTGTATGCACTGTGCCGTGTTAATAACTGTTATTTAGTATGAACATAAATACAAGCTTCCTGACTCTGGGAGTCTCTCCAGAAAGCAGTTTCTGTGAGAGCTGAGCATACTGAACCAAAGGGATACTCAGTTTCTTAATATTACACTACTGCTGCTCTGTTGTCATTTGCTGAACAAAAGGAGTTCAAGGTAAAGATACCTAAAAAAAAAATTGTTCTGTGACTACAGTAGATCATGCAGAAGCATCTGAACCTAGTTGCTTCTCTCAGGTGATCTTATGAGCTAGTCCTACAAGCATACCTTCCCTTGAAGCAGGTGGCTCAGGCTCCTCACTGCAGGTGTGGGGTTTGTGGGCAGAAGTGGGTGACATCTGCAATAGCTTGTGTTGAATGTCACCCTTGATGTGCAAGTTCAATAAAGTGATTGTACAACTAATGGGTAAATAAAGATGTCCCCCTGTGATGAGTCACTAGGGTCACAAACGCCCTGACAGCATGTCATTGTCCATACACAAATATCATGGCATCATTGCACTTCATAATCATGATGAAAAAGTTCTTCATTAGTAAGTCTTTGGAATGCAGCATCATTATGTGTACCCAGGCATACAGAAACCAAACCACGCCTGGCAGAACCAGGAATAGATTCTGGAGAGCCTACATTTCTGGTAACCCTTGCTTTCATGCTGGCCACTCATTACATCACTTTCTTCACCTGAGAATTAGCTATTGGTGGCAGAAGACTGCAGCATTCATGTATGAACTTATGCTGTCCTAGTTTGAGTAAGAACAGAACTACTTGCGTTCAGTAATACTGCTTTTCAGCTCAGTCTCTTCTAAGTAACCGCCCTTTCTGAATTTAGCAGCCTGTTTTCGCAGGCAGTGCCTGCTGCTAGCAGTGATAACACTCAATGGTCGAGTCACTACTGAGGATCGGCACGTGGACCAAGGCCACTTCTAGATCTTGTGCACCATGTTCAGGGGTGTAGAAAGTAAAAGCTGCTCCTCCAGGGAGGAGTGGACAGGGCAGGCGACCCTAAACTGACCAATGAGGTGTTCCATTCATGGTCATCCCTGACTCTAAACCTTGATATACTTCCTTGCTTTTTCATTTAAAATTCCAAAACATGCCTGGCAATAAACAGATGTCAACACTTTACTTCCAAGGTGTTAATCCATAGCTTAATAGCTCCTTATCCCTGGTTTATAACTCCGTATCTTTGCTTATTATGTTGAATGACATTTACAGCAATCTTTTATAGAAATCTTGTCTATTTCCTCCAGCCCATAACTAGGTGCACTTCAAGGTTGAGGCTACAACATGCCTAAGACAACCTGCATCATAGTTCTTAGTTTGAGGCGTCTGTGTCAGTTTTCCAGGTGCTCATCATATCACCCTTCTTCTATTGATACATGGGAGCTGGATTTAGGTAGGTGGGACAGTACACCTTAGCTGATTCAGTGTTGGGCTGCAGGATAGAAAACATAAAGCCTCCCAGCCCCATCATGCAGTTGCTGAGGGAACTGCAAAACGGGGCAAGTGGAAAGGCTCTGATGTCAGCCTGGCATAAAAACATTTCCCTGACATGCCCTTTTGCTGTACAGGATTCTAGCTCTCAGCACCGGCTTCATGTCTGCCTTTTCAGACCATGCTTCCCCTGCTTTGCTAATGTTCTTCCCAGCCTGCCCTTCCCCTCTGTCTTGCATTTCTTTTACCAAGCCAGATGCAACTGGCTGTTCTCCATGTGAGGACAAACTGCACAACTAAGGAGACAATTGCTCCCTACAAATCTACTTGCAGAGCCAGGAAAACAGTCCTTTGCAGAAGGGATTTTTCAACGCTTGGTGTGCCTGTGCCAAAACGCCTGAACAGATTCTCTCATCTTCACTTCTTTGCTGAACTAATTACATTGCTGGAGTCTGTTACTGTTGTTCTTGGGGAAGCCGTGGAATAAACTAGATAATTGAGGCCATAGAAGTGGCAAATGTCCTGTGTCCTGTTCACCTGCTCTTCCTGCCCTAGGAAGGATGTGGGTTGATCTTGAGAGGAAAGACACCAGATCAGTTCTGTTTCTTTCTTTTTCCAAAATCAGCTGCTAAGTGAAATAACAAAGTGTGTAGAGGAATAATAACAGAGCTTTGTTTTTCCTCCCCATTAAAAGTCAGCAGCTGCTTAGTGTTTCACAGAGCAAGATAAGCAATGTGACTTTTGTGGCTATTCACATGCATTGATTTGTTTTAGTTTATTGTGTTTTCAACTCAATTTCTTAGTGCTTTGGGACTGGACAAAAGCCCAATGAATATCTAAATGATGAAATTGCTAGGAAGAAAAAAAAAATCAAGTAAACAAATTGAGAGTTAATAGTTCTTCTATAAAGTGGATTTGCTGACAAGAGAATTAGAGCAAGATGATCTTGGCAGGCAGGATGTTGTGTTAGCTGTGCAACCTTTTTCTGTGCTCATATACAATCTCATAGTATTGGGTGGGATCTTCTTTCCGCATTTCATGGAGAAACTGATTTATAGGTTGAAAATAAGATGAGGGTCTTTAAATGGCACAATATTTAAACAAAAATCTTTCATCATACCAGATCAGGTTTTCTGTTTACTTAACAACTATCTCCAACTCTTCTTTATTTTCCAGAGATTGTTTGGGCGTTTTGTGGTTGTTTTATTTTCATATTCACTTCATTGATTTCTTCATCAGAACAGACCGATCTTCTCCTTGGGCTCTCCTTTATTACAGACTGTTTGAAAAAAAACCAAATAATTACAGATAGGGAGGGAGAAATGAGAGAACTTGATATAATGTCTTCAATTATGGTTTTGACTTTTCTAGATTCATAAATCTCAAAATCCCTTATACTGTAGTTAGCATCCTTTAAACAGATCCTTGTTCATCATAGCTGCACTTCTATGAGTGAGGGAAAGGCATATTTCTATGGATCTCCAACTAAAACCACTTTCAGAATCAAATGATCCGTGCCCTGAATTGTCACATAGCAAATTCATTGTCTTTAAATCATTTCAGCATATGTGCAGATTTAATGGGAAAGAGAAGCTGAGGAAAACCTAGAGAGCACATCGTCCTTCCATCCTTCCCTTTCCCCTATTTCTGTGCTCCCTCCTCATCATATAAGCCAATGTAGAAGCACATCTTCTTTGGTCCCATGCTAGCCTACCTATCTTCTGGCTGCATTCTTTCTATCATCATGAAATAAACACAAACTCCTAAGTAGTTTGAGTCCGAAGTATATCACACAGAGCAGAGACAAACCTCCTTTTTTCTTTTAATATCTTTCTGTCAGATACCTGTTTTTCCCATGTTCTGAGTCACTGGAATCAGAGCGGGCTGCAATATAAGCTGAAGAGGAGGATTTGTAATGTTCACAAACTAAAGAAAAGTTGAAATTAATGTAACTTCTGAACAGTACACTTACTTGCAAGGTATTAAGCAACCACTGGCTTTCATGGAAATGCTTCTGCAGTCCCTATTTCACAAATATCCTACATAGGATGAAATGCATTCATATTGGCCAAAGAACCATAGGGGAATATGTGGCGCCCAGTTTACTTGTGCTTAGCACATAAAGCTCTTTACAGACATATAAACTGAAGATGTTTCCAGTAATACTTCCCTCTCAGCTATGAAAGAAGTGCAGAGAACCAGACCTTACTGGTGATGTCTTGCTGGAGCTCTAAATAATGCAAAGGCCTAGCCATTTTCTAAGCTTAGTTCATAAATTCCCTGCTATAAGAGCAGTGGTACACCCCAAACAATGTATTTTGAGAGGATTTTTGTTCTCATGCAAGACCACATCATCATAGTCAGCTTTTGGACTCCTATTTTACAATACAATCTGAAGCATGCCAGAATAAGGCACTACTGCCTATCGTTTTGCACTATGCCAAGAACAAACTTATTGATAAGAAAAAGGCATTATGAGAACTGATTTTCACTGATATACCACACACATAGCTCTCCACAAGGTCAAGACAGGGGAGAGGAAGAGATGGTTTACTTTCACCCAATCTAAATGGTGTTTTTTCATAAAGGAATCTATAACTTCAACAACATCTGCTGAGACAATAGAGGATGTTGTGGGCATTATATGCATGTATTATAGTAGTGAATTGAGGTCCCACAGTTTGGGAGTTGGGTGTGCTTATTGCTCATTTTCTCTATTCTGGTGTGCTTCTGTCTGATTACAAACATGATGCAGACATGATTTGATCCACTGCTAGAGAATGGCTGACTAAATGATAAGAAAGTCCCCACATGCACAAAGATAAAGTGGTCAGTGAGATAGCTTTAGCCATATTATATTCAAGCTGCATTTTACTATAATTCTGAAGACTGTGACTTATCAACCAATGTGGGATAGTCCCTTTTCTTGATAAAAATGTTACCAGAAAGTTTGTTTACCTCTGCATACTAGTTCCTTGACACAAAAGGTCACATCTCCTACAACAAATTTCAGATATGTATAACATCTTTATTCAAACAACCCTATCTTCCACATATTTTGGATGGATCATAATTTCCTTCTTAATGGTCGTGCTACATGCAGAATTTCCTGTGTGTTCTGGTGTATTCTGATACCAACTCAGAATAAGCAGGTATTGCCTGAAAGCAACACACAAATGCAACTTTTCCACATTTCCTTGTTGAGCTATTTGCTCACCTGGCATGTGTTTCCAAGGTGTAGATTGCAAGTTTCCCAAGATTGAGACTTCTTTGTATTACTCACTTGGTTATGTATGTTATGACCCTAAGTCCTGCTGGGAGTTCTTAAGCTCAGAGAAACAGAGATGGAGATGAAAAATGTAGCTGCTACTGCTGACTGAGCTTTGATGTCAGTGGAATGTGATATTCCAGACCAGCAGTTTGAGCTTAGATGAGAACAACTATCAAGGGAAAGGAAAAAGTGCTAGTGCTGTCCTTACATAGGGCCAGGCCCATAGAACAGATAGCCACTAGTCATCTACCGGCCAGATTTTCTTCACCTGTTCTGGATAAGGACTTATATCTCAGTAATGGAGAGGGTAGGTCCTTAGAAAATACAGAGACTATAAACACTTGGAGAAGACTATGTGTCAGGACAGGGTTTTTATCTGGCATTTTGAACAGAGATGTGACCAAGTCTGATGCCTTTGACCTCTTTATATGCGCATGCAGCCTCATCTGATGAGGTTGTGTCTTCTCCTGGAAGGGAATCTATCTACATCCCCAAAATCTTACCTGCTCAGAAGACAGGACCAGGTAGATTATTTTTGCATGAAGTCTTGGGTTTTCTATTAATTGACACTCGTCTGACTTTTCCTTTGCCCTTTCTATCCATTTTAGTCTCCATGTTCTTGTTAAAGTGCAGTTTTTACTTCACAGAAATTTCTAACATAAATTGTAAAATTTAATTTCTGCAACTGAATTTAAGTCCATAAAAGAATGATTAGATTTTTTGTATATATATAAAACTAAAGCTTGAGTCCACAGTGATTCACCTACTGTTGTACATACCTCCAAATTAGAAGTAGAAACATATAACACAGGGAGCAATTAGTTGATGACTAATGGAGACTAATGATTTTGCTGCTACAAGACAAGAAGACAGTTTTAATGTCATCTAAATTTCAGATAGTCTTCACACACCTACAACTTGTCAGCTGAATCTTGCCATAGTATGAATTATATATTGAAAGTCAATTGAGAGGTTGCTTGGAGATTCTGAATTTTATGTTCCTACTAAAAGTATTTGAGGTGAGCAGAGAAATAACCATTAATAAATCTGGTTCCAAAGTAAGTCTTCAAATGCTAAGGTTAAAAGAACAGAAAGTTGTATTTATGAACTTGCTGATAACCAGAAACAACAACATAAAAGGGAGTGAGCTGCCTTTATTAATCTGAAAATAATGTTTAAAAGAAGATCCTAACAACCACTACTGAAAAGTCTGTGTCCTTAACTATTTTGATTAAAACTTCTATGGGAAGTGATCTCATTGCAAGTATCTGTATGTTCATCTGTGATTGACAGGGGTATTGGAATGAGCAGAGGTTTGAGGAATGTAATCTCTTTCCCTAAAGGAGTAAAAGTTGCAGAGGTAGTTGAGACCTTTGAGGGGGAAGCAAGCTCTGGTGCTTTTAGCAGAGCATGTGGATTGCATTTGAAACACTATACATTCTGCTCCAAAAGACATGTTACTGTCACACTTCAAATAGGTGGTGGGGAGCTCATGCAACGTAAAAACTTGGGATTGCACTGTTATTTCCTGTGAATATCATACGAACAAGATTTAATTCTTAGCACGGTTGGGTCAGTGAAGCCACAATGGCATTTTACAGTACCTGCTTAAGAAGTAAGGCAATATTAAGGAGGTACTATCAGTTAGGTTATATGTTACAGATGTTACAGGATCTCAAGTGCATAGGCAGCATCACCTTCTGAATGTTCATCACAAAAAGTACAGCAGTGGAAAGAGTTCAGGGAAATCCCACAAAAATTACCTTCTTGAGAATAAGAAATGGAGAAACAGGAAGGACTAAAAGGATTTTCAAGTAATGAGTACTGTAAAAATACATAGGAAATACAGGCTCAGTGATAGAGCAAATTGATCACCTCACTGATCTCATATTTATGTTTCTACAATTTTCTCTTTTATATATATATGTATGCACAGTATATAAGGTAAAGAAAATCATAACACATTGTATTAGAAGGGAAAATACTATTTTAAGGCCAATTTGAGCCTTTAGTCCATGATGTCTCAGTTTTGTCCCAAAACAGAATGAAAAACTAACTGAAGCAACTTTGAAATCCTTGATGAAATTGAGTTCTTTTCTGGCCAGCCTTGCTGCCTGTAATCCCTGTGCCAGGACTAGGCAAAATGCTATGAAAGCAAGAACAGATTGCATCCAGGTGATCAGAGAGCACATAATGAATAGCTTGTCCAAGCCAAGTGAAAAACAAGGGAGAGTTTAATGAAAAGTCACCTGCATGTGCTCGTCTCCTCTTCCCTTTGATGTCTAGATAATGTGTTGCCATATTAGAGCTGCAGGCCAAGACAGGCTCTTTTTCACAGGCTTCAGTGAAAAGCATCCAGGCCCCACTTCAGCTGTCCCTTTCCTATAGTAAAATGCATAACAATTGAAGTAGTCTGGTGCTCCTGGGACTGTGCCACATCACAGACTATTGCATGGGATGGTGAGTTAGGAAAAACTCTGTAAACAAACTCAGGAGAAGTATAGAGCCACTGCCTGAGCACGCAGTGATGGAGTTAGGAAAGATGAAATACACATAGATTTGAAAATAGTGAGGGAGGTGAGGGGTAACATGAAAGACTTCTGTAGGTATTTCAGCAGCAAAATAAAGTCTAGGGAAAACATGGGTTCACTGCGGAATGGGACAGGGGACCTGGAGAAAACGAACATGGAAAAGGTTGAGATTCTCAAGGCCTTCTTCACTTTGGTCTTTATTGGTAAAACACACCTCCAGTAATTCCAGGTCCCTGAGACCAGTTGCAAAGACCAGAGCAAGGAAGACATAACCTTGGTGTAGGAGGATCAGGTTAGGGAAAACTTACACAAACTAGACATATACAAATCCATGGTGCCTGATATGGTACACTCACAACTGCCAAGGCTGCTGCCCAATATAATTGCAAAGCCACTCTTGCTTATCTCAGAAAGGTCATGATGACTGGAAGAGGTTCCTGTGCGTTGAGAGAAAGTAAATGTCCCTCCTGTCTTCAGAAAGCGTACGAAGGAAGTTCTGGGGAAATACAAGCCATCATCAGCCTCATTCCAAGAACTGTGAAAGTAATGGAGAAAATAATCCTGGAAACCATTTTCAGACATATGAAGGACAAGAAGGTGATTGTGAGTAGTCAGCATGGACTTATAAAGGGGAAATCTTACCTGATCAACCTGACAGGTTTCTACAATGACATATCTCCCTTAGTGGATGAGGAAGAACAGTGGATGTAGTTTACCTTGATTATAGCAAGGCTTTTGACACTTTTTCCTACTACGTACATCCTCATAAAGAAGATGGGAAAGTACAGGCTGAGTAAGTGGACTGTGAAGTGAACTGAAAATTGGCTGAACTGCAAGGTTCAGAGGGCTATCCTTGGGAGTACAAAGTGTAACTGAGGGCCAGTAACTAGTAGGGGGACCTCAGCGATCAATACTTGCTCTAATACTGTTTAATTAAAAGGCCACGAAGATGACTGGAATACCTGAAGTACAAAAGGATGCTGAGAGCTAAGACTGGTCAGCTGGGAGAAGAGAAGCCTCAGAGAAACTTACCAGTATGTATAAATACTAGAAAGGAGGGAGCAGAGGACACAGAGCCAGGCTCTTGTCATTGGTATCCAGTGAATGGATGAGACACAATGAACGCAAATTGAAATATAACACATTTCAATTAAACATAAGAAAAAAAACTGTCTTTACTCTAAGGGTGATAAAACATTGGAGGAGATTGGCCAAAGAGGCTGTGGAGTCTTTATGCTCAAAGGTATTAAAACTTGACTGGAAGTGGTCCTGCATTGACTGGTCTGAGCAGGGGGTTGGACTAGATATCTCACAGTGGCATCTGCAGACATTCTACAACTCTAAAAACGAACCAAAAGCTATATAAAAGACCCTTGACAGTTAATAGATCCTGCTTCCTGATAAAATTGCTTAGCACCTTTGCATCTTCCATTGTCAAAAGAAAGAGGTTAAAAGATTATTTCTTGAACTTGATGGGAGTTGTCTTGATCCCAGAGGGTGTGTGTGGGGTCTACCAGGAACGTTAAGGAAGTTATCACTATTCAGTGTCAGTGGATGACAGCATTTTGCTCATTTAGTCTTCCTGCTGTCTATTGTACTTGAAATTCAATGTTCTAGACTTTTTCAAAAACAGTTTTTATTTCATCTAAAAATTAATGAGGTTTTCATATTTCAGGTTCTATAATCTGATGACCTGTGTAACAGAAGAACTTTGATTCTATTATTAGGGTGCGCTACATAAGAGAGATGGTCTTAATTTTAAAAGATGTGTAAATTTGGTGCTTTGGAACAGTGGAGCACTCTCAGAGCAGATGGTTAGTGCTTCTCAGCATGACCCCTTGTTTAGAGGTATAAACCAGTTCCACCTTTAGAAGCATATGAATGCTTTAAATGCTATCATTTGAAAGGCAGAACGAAGTCTAGCTGTATTACTTATGACCTGTCTAAAGTTTCTAAAAGTTCCTCTTTTTTTAAAAAAAAAGCAGCCGGGTTTTTTTTGTTTTTTTTTTTAAAAAAACTCAAACAACTAAAAAAAGCCAGAATTGCTGCAGGTGATGAAGTTATACCAGAGTTATACCAATACAAGAAAACACAGCAGCTCAGCCTCCACCAAAGGATTTCTATTAGGTCAGTTGATAATATCAGCATAATTTCAGAGCTTTAAAAAGCTGAGAAACCACACCTGGTAAGAAAACTTTCTAATTTAAAAAAAAAGGTTAAAGTTACAAGCAGTTATTTTTAAATCAGCCTACTCCCACATCAGTAATGTAGTTTAAATGCCAAAAGAGGATTAAAACATTAGATCTCTAAAAAAGACATGATTTAATAATCATACATAGAAGAAACAATGCACATACAAAAGTCCAATTGAAAATAACTATCAATACGAAAGACAGCAGTTTGAGTTTTGATACTGTTCATCTTCCACATAGTGAAGTTAGAGAGAAGAGTGGTCTGTGCAAAGAACATTTTCAGGATGCTCTAGTAATTAACAGAGGAGCATCCATACATAAACCATTATTTTTCATGAAAGATTGAAGGTACTCCCTCACAATGTAATCTCTGGAGAGAAACAGCTGGAATGCCTGTTTAGTTCTCATTTAACAGATCACCAAGACATGGCTAGAGAGGTTTCAGAGGTGAAAAAGATTTGCAAAATATTCTGCTAAAACATGAAACCGGTTGAATCACATTCACTGTGAGATATTTGCAGGAAGGGACAAAATTTCATTCAAACCGAAACTTTCTCTTGTTTGGCAGGACTGACTTGCCATTGTGGAACCAGCTTGGACACAGTGTCTTTCCTTGAGGTCTGTTTTTGGAGGGTCAGGATGCTCTCTCCGGTGAGACTCCCACTCATGAGGCTACCAGAGAGCAGGAAAGGCCTGGCAAAATATTTGTGTTGACAGTCTCTTAGAAGCCAAAATGGAGTTCCTGACTGCATGAATCAGATGGCTATGTAGAAAAATGATACAAACTACCATGAAGGAGAACTCAAAACCAAGAAAGAATATAGTCACAGCTTTGCTAAGAAAGAAAGAGAGAGAGAGAAAGAAAGAGAGGAAGAGAGGAAGTGAGGAAGAGAGAAAGAGAAAAAGAGAGAAAGAGAGAGAGAAGGTGAGGAGAGAGAAAGAGAGAAAGAGACAGAGAAAGAGAGAGACAGAGAGATTGGAATGGAAGAGAGGAGAGAAAGAGGCGGGAGAGGAAAAGACAGAACATGTGAAAGAGAGAAAGAGGCATAAAGAGAGAGAGGAAAAGAGGAAAAAAAAAAAAAAAGGTTGGGGGTCTGTCAACTGTCATAGCTTTTAGTCCCACCAGGACCTGTGTTGCATATTCAAACCCTTACAGAAATGAAGCCACAACCTTTTCTTCTAGCTGTTATGCTACTAACTTCATGACATACTTAGTTTCCCCCTCCCAAATATGTCCCAAAGCTATACAGATTCAAGATTTAGTTTAACTCATTCTTGTTTGCAAATACTCCCATAATACCAGATCAGCACATCTGACTCTTAAAAATAATCCAATTGGAAAGGTATTTTCCCTCAAGCTTCTGAGGTGACCAGTAGCACTCCATCTTAATTACCGCATCATGGGGGAGGCTCTGTTTTCTGCTCTGTGTTTTCCTCCTGCTGCTGCAGAGCAGGAGGATGTGGCCACCTTTGTGGCTTTGGGATTCGGTGCTTCTTCAGTTTGTGGCTGCCCTGAGGCTGCTTAGCCTGGAAGGATCATCCAGACCTTCCACAGCAGTTGCAGATGCAAGCTGCTCTCCAAATGAAGAGTTTGAAATAGCTGTGTATGGGTAAAAGCACACTTTAAAACATCCCGTATAAGGCAGAGACAATGGATTGAAGGTTTCATGAAGGGAGTAACACAGTCTTCCCCACAAGGATGTGTCCCACAAGACACTGCTCAGGGACAAATAATTCCGGGTACGTCCTAAGTAGGCGTCCCCAGCTTTCTTGACATTGGACACTACAGATGCAACCTGTCATCCTTCCTCATCCGCCAGTGGGGAGCTGCCCGTTGCACGCCGAGCCCTCCAGCCCTGGCAGCATTCTCCACCACTGAAGTCAATAAAATTGCAGGCTTTCATCACCTCCAGGAGGACAGTCACATACAGGAGTCAGTTGAGAATGTGGCACATTTCACACACATCCTTCGCGCTGCTCCGTATTGCTAATCCTCTGGGAAGCAAACCGTCAGCCTGTGTCAACTGTATCTCTGCAGAGACAGCTGCAATTTGCAAATGTTTCAAAAGAGTTTTACAAGTAGCTACATTTTGAACATATCTAGCCTGAGCTTGTTGGCACCTATGGAGGAAGAAGGGTAAGATATGTAAGAACAACTTGGATCATGGAGTAGAAAGTTTTCCACTTGATTTTTTGAAAAACTCACCTCTTTCTAAATACTGTCAGAATAGTGCTGCAAAAGATTTTTGCAGATACTGAAAAGTACAGAGTAAGTTGTTTGGCAAGACTTAATGTCACAAGTTCACTCAAAGAAACAGACTCTGAGGTTATCACTCATTGACCACCACCTAACTGTCGGGAACCAGTTGGAAAGGATTTAGCATGAATGTAAATAGGAGGGAGGGATACATGGCCATGAGATTGTGTGGCATGGTTGTTTAGTTTTAACTTCTTTCCAGAGATGTTTCAGTTTGCACAGATATTTGAAGGTTGGATCAGACAGGTTTTGCAGCACGATAATACTAGGAATGCCTTTGCAAAAACTGTGATATGTTCTAAATTAGCTTCCAAGGAGTGGAAGAGCAAATTAAGCCTTTGCAAAAACTGTGATATGTTCTAAATTAGCTTCCAAGGAGTGAAAGAGCAAATTAAGCTTTCTTCATGTGTACATTTGAGCACCACTCAACATTTATTTACAGACAGAGTGGTTGAATTTCCCTCTTTTTTTCTCCTCTTTTTCTTGATCTCATCTCCCTCTCCATGATTTGATTAGACAGTGAACCGCAGGGTTTTTTTAGATGACCAATACTATCTAAAGTTCCTTGCAGAAAGAAAGATGCTTGCCAAATGACAGATAGGCAGTGCGCATGGGATGTGCTTCTACAAGTGGCCTCTCACTGACCTCATGATTTGGCTGTTGAGGGCTAAAGCAAACTTTGGGGGCTTGGGTTCACTTGCCCCACCTGTCAAGCATGCAGGGAGGGGCAGGAAGACACACCTGGAGCTTAGGCTGCATCCTGCAGGAGCAGGCTGGAGGGTCTCCCAGGCAGTGCCTGGTGAAGGCAGAGGCCAGGGAGCCCACCACATGCCACAAGGCTTTTGCTGCACTTTATAGTACCTAATTTTCCAAGTGGACAAGGATGTTTTTGAGGAAGGGCACTTGGAGGTAGTAAGAAGTAGAGCGAGATACTTGGAGCAGGGTGCTGCAAGGGTGAGTCCTGTGATGAGAAAGCCTTGCAAAAGCAAAATATCCATTTTATTCTTACTTCATGTTGTATAACTCTGGACCAGCTCCGCAGAAATCAGTAGATATATCCTGGATTTAGACAGGAGTAAAGGAGATAACAATCTGCCACTGGTGCTTAAGTAGCTTTTTCTGAGAGTTATTCAAGTCAGATTTCCTCCAGCTTTGTATGGCCAGGATAAAATAGATTTTCAGATACATCCTGTTGAATATGAAACATATTTTTATTTAAAGAGTCTTTTAAACTAGAGCATGTTCATTAAATAGAAGAAAGGCAAAATGTAAGAGAGCATTGCTGAGCAAAGCAGGAAAGCACTTCACAGTAAGATTTGATTGTCTACATTCAATGAAAGGAAAAGTCTAATTTGGAGTGCTCAGATTTAATCTTGGTGCAGATTAAAATGCTGCTATTGTGTTCTGCTTGGTTGTTTGGAAAAGTGAACTGAGGCTTTCCTAGGGTTGTACCATTGCAGTACATACATGAGATTTACATGCAATCATATCAGACAGCCACGTAAAATTGCAAAGTTGAGGTTCGTTAACTTAAGCCATAGTAGCATTGTCTTTCAGTTTTTGAATTTCTACCTGCTGTTGTAAATCACCTTTGGACTGTTGGTCGGTTTGTATGGTCATTTCCTGATATTTCCTGTTTCTCCTGCTTAGCTGCAAATGTCAGTTCTACTGTACCACAGATGTGGTTTCATTCTGGGCGGGAATCTGGAACATATTATTGGCACACTTGCCATTTGTCCTCTACATTGCAAATTAGGCGGTACTCACAATCTTTAGTGGAAATAGACTTCATAGTGAGGGTGGTAGTGGTTCACACTTAAGAATGACTATAAACAGATGATAAGTTAGTACAACAGATTTCAACTCAAAAAGGACTCAGTATTTGATTTCTAACAAAATAAAAATATGCTCAGCTTCCACATTTCTGTTACAATTTTGTGATACAAGGCAAGGCATTGGAGCATGAGAGGGAAAGAGCTGTATATTTAGCAACCCAGAAAACCTAGCAAACATTAGAGGAAGAGGCAGCTTGCAAACACACACATGCTGGAGAGCAGATCTGTGTTTGTGATGAACTGTCTACACTGTGAAGTTTGCCAAGGGAAGGACGCATTAACCTAGGATGGTACCTCATGGTTCTTTGTACTGATAGAACTGGTGTCTGATTTTCTGAGATCAAAGTGAAGAGCTAGGAATTTCTAAGTTGTGCCCCTGGCTCAGATGGCCCCTTCCTGACCCAAGGAGCAAGAGATCCATGGGCTCTTTTAACTTAGTTTCTGTTTTTGCACCATGAAGGTCTCAGCTTTCAGCTGGTATGATTGAAGTAAAACGATTTGGAAATGAAAGCAAAATTATTGGCAAATGAAACAATATAACAGCACCTCTGTACTTCATGGGAGATTAAAGGCGAAAGCCTTCAGGACAGTCAGATGCTGTGGCAGAGTTGAAGATGCCTGTGAGGACAGGCAGACAAACAACATCTTAAGAAGCTAATTCCAGACTTGTGACCAGCCAGTGCTCCAATAGCCAGAAACTGTACTTCAGCAGACAATGGAAAGATGAATGCCTACACTTAAGGCTTGGATTTTCATAGACAATGCATGTAACCTATGTCTGTATCTTCCTGGCTGACTCTGATGCCTGACAGGTGAATCCTCTATGTTCACACAAGCCAAAGTTCCGCTTCATTCAGATCAGTGAGAGAAGATCAGAGCAGTGCTCTTTTATTATCTTTTGGGTTTTAAGGCTTTTGGATGCCTAGAATTTTATTTATTTATTTTCGTGAAGCACGGCTACTGCTGAGTCTTTTAGTATCGTTACAGCTCAGACTACAACACGCAGGGAAAAACAGTTGCTTCAGAGAAGACTAGGGCTGTCCTTGGAGATTAGGACATGGTGCTCATTACTGTGCAACCAATCTTCTTTCCACAGTGACAAAGAGAAAGGAAAGAAAGCTGTTGCCTTTTTCCTGACAGTCCAGGTATTCTTTCCTCAAAATGACATTTAAAAGAAGTACAGAAAAAAGTGCAATTTAAAATGAGTGGATTTCATGCTCATGGAAATATGTTTCTGTTTTCGACAGTTGAGGAAGCAGAGACTAACAGGGTTATGGTGAATACTCCACCCAAAATGGACCTGAGAGCTAACATCTGAAGAGCACACCATTCTGAGCTAGTATTAGCTGTATGGGGAAAGTCTACATCTGTGACCAAAGAGAGATCTAATCTAAGCATCTGAAGCTTCCAGTTCAAGTCAGCGTTCATCTAGTACTCCAATAGCATTTGCCATTTCTTTTGTTTTAGCTCAGCCTTGATCTTCTTGGGATGGTGTGTAGGTCAGGTCTGGCTTTCCTTGCACTTTGCATCCCATCAGGAGACATCACATCGAGGGAGGCCTCACAAGGACAACAGAAGCACGAAGTGCCTAGGCTTGATTGCATGCAGCAGAGAGGCAGATGCAGGGCCAAGAAGAATTAGCCCAAGTGCCTGCCAGCAGCTCAGGACAACAATAAAACCACTGAAGAGGGGAAGGAGGAGCCTCGCAGCTGCTGGGCTGACTCAGTCCATAATGAGCATTCCCTGCACTTTTTATAAGCTTGTCTGATCTTTAGCCCAGCTTCAAGAAGATCCTCACACATGTTTTATCCCAGCTATCTGTTTTTGCCATGTTTTGGTTCTCTTTTCATGTAAATAGATAAACATATATCTATTTTCGGTGAATAGATAAACACATCTTTCAAGCAGTTTCACATCAAGTGAAACGTGAAAGAAAATACGTATTAAACTTAATTATTTGTCAAAAGGCTTTTAGCCAGACTCCCTTTAATACCCAATATGTGTTGAGTAGGAGGGAAGCTCCTTGTCTGTAACTGAAATTGGCAGCTGATGCTCCATGTGGCCTAAAACACAGCAGCAAAATTGTGATTTCAGTTAGTTGAGTGTAGCTAGAAGGGAGGCAGAACTTCTTTTAGTTAGTCCTAGATGAGCAAATGTTTAATTCTTTTTGCAACAAGTGATTCCTACAATACCTACAGGGCATTTATGAGTCCTCATCTGCCTCTGACATGCCCAGCTGTGTCTAAGTGTGAAGTCCCTGGGAGAAGTTCCTCCCTGTGCTTGTGCTTTGAATAGTCCCACGTTGTGGACAATAGGCATGAAAACAAAACACAACAAAGCAAACAAAATGAGGTAAATTTTTCCTTTCGTGCAGATTTAATTTGTAAATTTTTTTTCATACTCACTCCCTTAGGGTCACCACTCATGCGGGATTTAATGAATAAAACTTTGAACATATATTTTGTTTCAGTCAGAGGCTTCAGGTTCATTGACTTAATTGACTAGATATAAGCATACACAGAGATGCATCTGGTGCAGGCAAATGCCCAAGGCAGAACAGAAAAGTAGATGGAATATGTCAAATTCTACTGAAATAAAGCCTCAATGTCTGGTACTTTTTACCTTTCCCTCCTTTTTTATTTTATTCTAAAGGGCACAATATTGATGCATTTTACTCACATGCTTTGTTATATCCAAGTATTTGCTGCTGCTAGCCACATTCCTTCCTTCCCTTTGAGAGATAACACCCACTTCCACACTCTTCCTACATCCGGAAACCCCCACAGATGTTTGCTTTGCAAAACCACCCTCTGTTTCAGCAGCAGAATGCCTGTAGCTACATTGAAGATCATAAAATTAAATTAACCTGGGAAGGCCAACACACATGGAAAGCGCTGCAGAAGCAGGGAAATAATCCTCTGAGGAGACAGGAATACTTCATTATGATGAAACAGATTCTGAAGCCTATTTATCTAAATATTGTTGTCCTTTTGAATACTTAAAGAACAACATTTTTCAGTCAGTCACTTAAAGAAAAAAAAAAAAAACAAAAACCAAACAAATAAAAATTAAAAATCAGCAAAACTGCTCATGGGTGCACCAAAAGTCTAGGAAAAGCCAGCCCAAGCCCTGGCTTCTCAGTATATCCACAATTCAAGGTCTACCTAAGGATGTCAAAATGCAAACATAGACATGGGCCAGTGCGATAATTGTGAATTATTATTTGACACAGGCCTGAACCAGAAACCTCTGTCAATCCCCTACCCTTCCTTTTGTACCTGAGTGCCTCCTTCCCCTTCTTTCCCAGTGCTATGGTGGGTCAAGACTGGAGTGGGTGTTTCTTCCTGAATTGGGTCTGGTGTGACCAAGACAGCAGCGGTCTCAGAAGAGCAGGACAACCCACTATCTTCTCACTTGTTGGAGCTGAACTGTTGCTAGGATTTCTCTGAGATTTTGGTAACATCAAAACTGAAGTCATGAAATTATTCTGAGTCCAGAGCCCTGAGACAGATGTATGATCCCAACATCATCTACAGACAATGATCGACCGGAAATGCCAAATGGCTCACGCTGCTCCCTACAATATGTATCACAGGAATGCTGCAAATATGAACTCTGGCCATTGGGCTGCTTTGTTAAACACCCTAGAAAGGGGAGTTTGACTTTGATGATAAACACAAGGTGGCACATGGCCTCTGAAGAGCTCAGACATACCTGCACATAATGAAACATGGTCACTGAAACCAAAGCTATGCTATCTGCTTTCTTTAACATTCTGCATTTTTATACTCGGTTGTTAAATTTCTTGCTTAATTCGTAAAATGGAGATGATGTCTATCTCTACATTATAACTACAATTTTATAACCAAAGTCCTTTGAGTTGCTTGGCAAGAAAATAGGATAGCATAAAATATGTTTTACACATCTAAATTATCACAGGCTATACAAGCAAACGGCAACACAAGGGGAAAATTGCATGGTTTAGAACCTCTGCTTCACAGTGTACGTGGGGATATTTGTGCACAACTCCAATTATTATCCAACTAACAAAATTAACTGTAGGAATGCAAAGATCTCTCCTTTTGGTGAGTCATATCTGAGTATTTTTACGTGGAGTATGATTGCTGTCAAAAAACCTAGTCGTAATAAACCTTCAATACTGCCAATTAGCACCTCAATAAGAGCCACTCAAAGCAGGCACACGAAGAAATCAGACATATCCAAGTGCCAGGTTTGAACTTTGGCTACAACAACCCCCGGCAGTACTACAGGCTTGAGGAGGAGTGTCTGGAAAGCTGCCTAGATGAGAGCGACTTGGTAGTGTTGATTGATAGCCAGCTGAACATGAGCACATGAGCCAGCAGTGTGACCGGGTGGCCAAGAAAGCCAATGGCATCCTGGCCTGTAACAGGCACACTGTGGCCAGCAGGATCAGGCAAGTGATTTTACCCCCATACTTGGCACTGATGAGACCACATCTTGGGTACTGTGTTCAGTTCTGGGCCACTCACTACCAGAAGGACACTGAGGTACAACATGTCCAAAGAAGGGCAACAAAGCTGGTGAAGGGCCTACAGCACAAATCTCATGAGGAGCATCTGAGGGAACTGGGGTTGTTTAGCCTGGAGAAAAGGAGGCTCAGCGGAGACCATATCATTCTCTACATGGTGGGGGTTGGTCTGTTTTCCCAAGTAACAAGTGATAGGACAAGAGAAAATGGTCTCAAGTTGCACCAAAGGAAGTTTAAACTGGATTATTAGGAAGAATTTCCTTACTGAAAGGATTGTGAGGCATTGGAACGGCCTGCTCAGGGCAGTGGTGGAGTCCCCATTCGTGGAGGTATTTAAGAGTCATGTAGGCAGTAGGGCTTAGGGATATGGCTTAGTCAAGGACTTATCTGTGTAGGTTTAATGACTGGACTTGACATTCTTAAAGGTCTTTTCCAATGTGATTCTGTGCAATTCTGTTTGTTTCTCAGTGTTCTATAAAATGAAACATTTCTGATAAAAGAGCAAGACAATGCCATTGTGTTTTACTCCTACAACTTACATTACAGTAGGATCAGCTTACTTTAAAATAAATTGTATAAAACTGTACAATAACATAGGCTTTATTTACCTCTATGATGTCATAGCCATACTTTGAGTCCCAGAAGTTTAAATACTGAGGTATAGTAATTCATCTGTAATACCATGGCACTCAGTTGCACTATTATACTCTATCAAAAAATACAAAAACACACTATAATTTTGCTGTTGACGTATCTGTTTTGGAATCAATATCTGCTCTAGAAAGCTATTTAGAATGAAGTGGGAGAGGGCAAAGAGTATTTTATCTTCCATTTTGCAAGCAAGGACAAAGAGATTTGGCTCATTAACTCAACGACAATCCTTCCTAGTGACTTGTTGAAGGTCATCCAAGGAACTTTTCACAGCATTCATCAAAAGCCCATCCTCACTGCAGGTGACAAAGACACAGTTGACATGCTACGCCTCCTGCAAACTCCAGAATATGTCATGCTCATGAAAACTAGGACTACGTTTTATATTGCAGTAAGCCTGCAAAAAGCTGTCAGGCTTCAAGTCAAGGCCTGTATGTAAAAACCCTCTTTTCTCTTAATGGTGTAGCCTCTCCCATTATCAGATGAACAAACAGATTATGATGTTTGAGGTAGGAACTGCACAAAAGGGTTTTAAATTTAACGGCTTCTCTCCTGATCATGTCTGATCATGTTTTTCAAGTACATACATTGCAGTATGATGTCTCAAGCAGATGCATGTAAAAGAGGTAATTTAGACTTTCTCACGTGGAAGGACCCTGGGCCAAGGAAATGCCGAAAAGTTTATTGTTTATAATCTTCTTTTTCGTTCCTTCCAAGAAGAGAGCCTTCATTTTCAGGGTAACTGAGCCTGTCTTCTAGATCATCAAAGCTGTGTTGTAAAAGGTTAATAAATCACATCACCTGATTCAACCTGAATTTAATGTTCAAAGAAAGAATTACTCTGAAGTGAGAAAAGTGAGAAAAACCAAACAACTAAACCTTTTACACTGGACAGCTGAGACTTAACAGTCCTTTTATGAAAAAAACATTAATCTCAACAAATTCCACAGATTTTTTTTATTGCTCACACACAATTATTAAACGGTCCACTGCTAGATTAGACTGTATCTAAAAATAAACTGTTATTAAAACATCTGGTAACCTTCCATTGCACTGAGTGCACAGCCTTCATTTATTGTGTGGTCAGCTTTGCAAACCTAGGTAATATACAGCAATTTGATCAAAGAGTAGCTACATCTCTTACTAAGATAATATTGACTAAAATATAAATAAATTTCAAAATGTCTAGAAGGGATCAGACTGAAACCAATATTGAGTAATTACACTTCAAAATGAGAAGAAAATTAGTCAAAAAAAATCTTCATATCAAGACATGGGGAATTAAAATCTTTAACCCTTGGCTGGTATAATTCTTATTTCTCGCACACCTACATCTCACATACCTACATCTCAGTAATAAAGATTGAGAGTGACTCCAAAAAACAGGCATTGCAATAAGAGCAGGTGTAATAAATCAGCAACTTAATGAAAAATAGGTCATTAAGACTAGCCGATATTCATCCAAGAAAACTGAAAGAGTGCAGAAGAAAGGAAATTTGGCTGGTAATAATAATTAAAACAATTTTTTAAAGAGTAATTTTCTTTATAATTCATAAATGTCAAGATTTTAAAACCAGAGATCTCTGTGATGAGTTAGTCTGATCCTTGAAAAACATTACAGATTTTTACAAAATGTTAGTTGTGTCACATTCCTATCATTTGAGTGAGACATAGCTTTTCTATCAGAATGCAGTACTCAGCACTCAAATGTATTTTATATAAGGTACTAGCAACTAAACTTAAAAACTACAAATATTAGAAATACACTAAAGAAATTGCTGCTATTCTGGTCTTTCTGTCACAATACATGAAAGGCATACAAAATACCATAGTAACGAAAAGTGGTACTGGAAATAATAAAAAAATATTTCAAGGGAAAGAATATAAAGGAAAAACAAATTATCTGTTTAAACAACGGAAGTTGTCTCCACACAATATCCCACATGTGAAAAGCTTAAAGGATTGAAGAGCATTAAAGCCACTCCTCTGGATAGTGGGAATACCCTCAATTCCACCAAATATCATAAAACTTACTAAGTAAATACATTAGCAGTGTAAGCATTTATACTTTTAGTCAAAAGGGAATGAGAAAACTCTTGGAATGAAAATATATATTATAAATACATATATATTTATAAATACAAAATAATTATGATGCATATGAATAGCTTTGTGAATTGAACCTTTGGAGACATAAGGCAATCATGATATCCTTTGTGGCTTGGGTCTTGACCTTAGAAAACTTTTTGGGAAGTTCAAAAGACTCGTGGAATATTTATCCATTATTTGGTTTTGCTGCTTTTTGTGTCTTGATATAGAGTCATAGAAAAATCACTTACTTTTCAATAAAAGTAGGGGATTAGTTTGGATCTAACCATTGTCTTGTAAAGTAGTATTTCTTCATCACCCAAGGCCCCAGTATTGACTATGACAGTCATTGTCAGCTGAAAACCTGTCTGGAGTAAGGGATCTTCTGACTGCTTGAAGGTGTGTGAGAAACAGTACAAGAAAGGCAAATTTATCTAACTGTTTGACAGTGATCATCTATGTGGCATTTGTAATGACATTCAGGCCTGCATCAGAAAAAACCTGATGTTTCCCACCGCAAGAAAGATGATAACCAGTGCTCTAAAAAAAACAACATAGCAAAACTAAACTAAAACTAATTTTCACTGCAGCAGAAAGTCAGGAAATAAACATGTAGAAGTAGAAATGTGTTTTAATGTAATTAATGTCGTCTCAGAAACCACTCACTTGAGGTAATTTCACTTTTAGTAGTCAGTACCCACATATTCGAAGTTAGTGTGTTGATATTGATGGACCTTACTCAGCCTCAGTGATTCCAATGGTCTTGATTAGGATAGACAGAAGTGAACTAGTAAGAGTTAAACCATTGTTTTCTACAGTGGCAAAGCTGAGTTCAAAAGGTTGATCCTTCAGAAGTTAATTTAAGGTAGATCTGTTTTCTTCCCCTCTTTGTCCTAGTGAAGAGAAAGATGGGTAAGAGAGGCTGGATAAGGATTAACTGCTCATTTACATCTTATTGAGCCTATTCATGAGCCCTGGGCTGACCCAAGGCCAGACTGCCAATGTCCTGCAGAACCAAACCATCCCTGTTCTACAGCCCCTGACCTAAATTCAGTTCAAACCACCACCATACCAGTAGAGTTTTATATGTTGTCGAGGCAAGACAGATAAAAATGACCATGTATCTGGGCTATGTCAAACTTCAAAGATAAGAGATAGTAATTTTTCATCATCAATCAATAAGATCCACAATACTACACTAGGTTCACTGTCATCAGCCAGGTTTAAGAACTAACGTATTTTCTGCAGTGTTTAAGGTGATTTCTGTGCCTTACAGAGACCACAGAGAAGCTCTCGAGCTACCTGCTGCTTTAAATCCCACGGCATGCACTAAACTAGTTAACATTAGAAATCCCAGCACACCATACCACATTACCTCAGAGGCTCCACACCCAAAAGACTCCCAGGCTTCACAGTCATCATAAATACTTGCAATGAGGAGCTGTCACTGTATCTTTTGCTTACACAAACTTACTACTCTGGTGTCAGAGCCTGCTCCTGCTTCCATTCAAATTAATGGAAGTTTTGCCATTCTCTCTAATGAAAGTAGCCCCTAGCCTTGCATTACATTTGAAGATGATGGATAACTATTCCTTCCTTGAAAGAACAATAATTTTGCAAGCACGCCAACAAATATACATGTACTTAGCTGTAAGTACCTGAATAGTATTATTGGTTCCAGTGAAATTACATAAATTCTTTAAGTTAAATGCTCTTTTTGTTTGTTTTAATCTAACCAACTCCCGGAATCCTCCTCTGTTAAGTAAACATGTCTTCTGTTAGAATACATACAAACTTGTTATAATCTAGATACTATTAGCAAGCATATGGCTGATCTGGCTTAATACAAGTCCTGTAACTCGTTATGTGAAAAATAAAAATGCAAGCACATTCAATCTATTTGCAGGAGACCCAGGGTTATGTTTTGGGACTTTTACAGTAGAAAAAATAGAGCTAGTGGTGTTTATATGGAATATAATTCTGGATGGAAGTGCAATGTATTGGGTCATCTACCAAATATAGGAAACATATGTTATTCAACATGGTGACTCACACAATGAGTAATGTAGTCTAAAGGGTATATTCTCCCTTGTGAACAGACATAACTCTAAATAATGCTAATAAGCCCTAAATCCCAAAAGACCTCATCTAGTTGAAAGTATCTGCAGCCTCATGAACTGTGAAAACTCTGCAGAGCCACAGATGTCAGCTCCTCATCACTAGCACAGCCTAGCTCTCCCCACCCCTGCTTGCCCTATGGTTCAGTGACAAATAGCTGCAGAGTTGCCCAAGAGCAAACCCCATGATGGAGCTTTCTTTGGATGACTTTACAGGAGGCTTGATGTCGCTGGTTCCTGTACTCTGACTCTGCTGTGAAAATTGAGGATGTGACAGCAACTGGGACATTGACTACAAAGCCAATTTGAAGATGATCTATATGCTTAAGAAAACTGGCCTGCTTAGTGTGGAGGGCTTCCAGCTTCTTGCCTTCTTTGAGGAGGAGGCAAGCGTTTGTCGTTGTTATTGCAGATGATGCTGGATAACAAGGCATGATATTCTGGGACCGTATTGGCCTCTTCAGACTTAGATGGAGCTATGTTTCTGACTGAATCTTCTCTCTGAGGAAAGCAGAATTATATGTATGGACTAGGGAGCACCAAACCCACAGCAAATTACTGATGGACCTACCTGGAACTGGGCTCCCTTTCCCTGGCAGAGGAAAAATCTGTGGCACATGCCATAAGGCGGACGATGACTTCTAGAAAGGGGAATAGTTTCCTTTTTGAAATACAGAATAACTACAAACCCAATTCTGGAGCAGTAGAAAACTACAAGCCCATGTACAGCCTCAGTTGACAGGTAGAAATCAAGGAAATCCTATCCTGCAGGATTTTGCACTCTCCCTTAGCTATAGGATACACTGACATAATTTTTTTTCTGGACCAGAAGTGCTCAGAAATTATAGCATTCCTGTAAAACACAGAGAGTAGGGTTGGTGTGATCTGCTTTTAGCCATATTTTCCAGGAAAATGAGGTGTATGTGTTCATACCACTCTCATATATACATTTCTCTGGAGCTGCCTCTCACTCTGATATCAGTAACCTTTTATTCAGTATTGACAAAAGAGTGAATTTATCAAAAATGTTGTGCAAGTTCTGTGAATTCAGGTCTTTTTTGTAGAGAGAGTAAAGGTTTATTCATTGCTCAACTGTGAACTATATGTGGAAAGCTATTTGAGAGACACATGATGACTTCATTCATGCTGCTAAAAGAGGTCTATTAAAAGATCTTAGCCTCCAGATACCTGCCTGTCCACATGGTTTATTTCTTTGCTCACCCCTTAGCTTTGCTTTACACGGCCCCAAACAGCTTTCTCCGGTAGAATGCCCAGCCTTGTCTGGGACGAAATTTGGACAGGGGCAGTTCCAAGGAAGTGGCATGACTGAGCTGTTCTCACTAGACTTGGTTCCTCCCAGTATTTGAGTCCTTCAGCCTTATCCCAAAGGCTCTATCCTAGAGCATTCAACACACACAGTTTAATACTACAACCCCCCCATTCATGTGAGCTGCAACAAAGCTTGACCTTTATTTTCAAAGACTTAAAAAACAACAATCCGCAACACACTGAGAATTTTAATTGTTTCTTAGGGGCCCCATACTATGCTGGCATGACAATTCTGCTCCAGAAGCAGCTAGCTGTGTAAAGTGAGTCACTTTGCTTTACTTGTCTTTGGGACTGGGAATCAACTGCTGGCTTCCTTTATTCAATAATATAGGCCTATACCTCAAAATTCAGGCCCTATTAGCTCTGCTGCTCATAGGAGTCATTAGATTGTTTTGGTTTTTCAGAAGACCTCCATGTTACACCAAGAAAGTCGTCCTACTGGTGGAGAAATCTCTTGTCAATCATGGACTCAACGTTGTTAGCAGCAGCTGGCCATTTTCATAGTTTACTGTGTGAGGAAAGACCTAGAACCTTCATCCTGAATGCTGAAACTAAGACAATGCCAAAGGAGCCCCTCTGAACCCAAGAAGATGTGCCAGGACCTGTTGGCTGCCATTCAGTTCAACCTCTCATTCAGTGTTAGCATCAAGTATGCCCAGGAGCCCTTGCTTCACACACAGTACAAATCATTTGATCAAATAAGTGCAAAGTTGGGCAATAATTGGACAGTTAATTGAAACCCTTTCCTGCCTGGGGCCTCCCCAACACCTAGAGCCTGTTGAGAAGCATCTGGAACCTACAACATTGTGCTGCTCAGGAGCCTCCACCAAACTTGAAAGGCAGGTGTAGTGTCCCAGTGGGGATAAGTGGCCAGCTCTGAGGACTGCTCTCATTTTGGGTGTTCCAGGGAGAAAAAATGCCTGGGAAGGTGGGTTCTAGTGTTTGTTTTAACTTCCCGAGGACTTAAAAGAGCCATTCCAGCATTAGCTAGAATGTTGATTATAAACCCACAATTTTCTGTAATTGGGCCTCATTAACAAATTCCTCAAGTGTTCCCAAAGGCAGAAGAGGTAAAACAAGAGCCACAGGGATCAGAGCAACAGGGAACTGTGAGGATTCCAACCGTGTTGTTAATTCCACTTAATCAGCTCAGAGAAGCTCTGTATTCAAAAGAAAATAACCATGACTCACAAAATACCCCTGCCAGCAGGGAATAAGATTCTGTCCATTTATAGTAACATTTTTCCCCAATTTTTGTCCTTTCTTTCATTGTGGTTTTGATCAGGAAAAATGACCCTCCCGCAAGGCAGCCTGAGCACCTTTCATGTTCCAGCGCAGGCTGGAAGAGCTGTGTTCCCAGGGAAAGTCCAGGGTGGGTCCCTCGGGGCTTCTGGGAGACCTGTTCTGCAATTCGAATGTGCCAGAGGATTTTTCCATCAGACCAAGACCAAACAGAAGTTTACAGCAGTCTCAGAGACATAGTTAGGCAGATTCTAGAGTTATGGCTGATTAAAGGGGATGCAGAGAGTAGCAAACTTCCAGAGACAGAGTGAGCCCCATTCCCTGCATTAAACTGCTTCCACAAAAGGTAGACAAGTCAAATAAAGACAAGACAAATTACAGGGATAGTAATTCAGGTCATGAGAAAAGTAAGGATTATGGAGGATGAGAAGGCAGGAGGAAGGTTTGCTAGGAGAAGGGAGCTTTCTGAAGGGACATGAAGAAGCATCTGAAGGGGCAGATTACCCAGAGCTATACAGAAAGCCTTATGTGCTGGGCTTATAAAAAAAAAAAAAAATGTAGAATGAAAGTCGAAAAGGGAAATAGAAAGATTTTGGAAAAAAGAACGTAGGGAAGAAAAGATTTGATGGGAGAAAGAAGATGCTTGAAAATTTGAAAGCATAGGATTCTGCAAGCATCTGAAAAGAAAGGGAGGTTATGAAGCCCTCAGAACTGCTGCTCAGGCTGCTTGTAACCTTCTATCTGTACTCCTCCTTTCCCATCCTTCTTAAACTGGAACATGGAGCGTGAAGGTACTACACATTGCTGTGTCATGTATGGCCTGAAGAGATGCCCAAATATGCCTGTGTATATAGCCTGATGCTTGGGCACATCTAGCTAAGAAAGGATCATATGCAGAGGTGGCTGCTTATCTGCAAGGGTAACTCCTTAAGTCCCCTTAGCACTTCTGTGTGTGGTTCATCTAGTAAACACATCAGAAGGAGTCATTAGGACAGGCTGCAAGGGAGAAAATCCTCCCTCAAAGCACACACCATCTCTTCTGAAGCCAGCATGACTAAGGAAAATGTATGTTCCCATGGGCAAACGTTTTTTTTTTTCTTTAGACAAGCCATTTGAGGTTTTCCAGCATGAAAATCTTCCTCGATATGCACTGTTTTGTTATCCTGACAAGCAGCAGGAGGGGAAATAGATATTGCAAATGAAAACAGCTCCAATTACTGACCCTTATTTCTTTCTCTTTCCCACTTGCAGACTTTCTCTCTTGATATTTGGGAATACTTTAGTCTCAGAGTCTATTTACTTTATTTTATTTTTATGAGCGTACTTGAATGTAATGGAACAATAAACATTTCAGGTTTCACAGCCTTCTGGATTTTCATGGGAGCTTAGCTGCATCCACTCTGTTTACAAAACAGAGCGGCGTCATCGCGTTTGTTAATTTGATGATTCTTGGACTATCCATATTTTTGGCTGCCAATCTCCCATTTAAGTGCAGAGTTTGTTATGTTTTCATAGGCCCCAAGAGGAGTATTTTGATCAAAGTTTTAGAGTCAAACAGGTCCAGCCATTTTTTTAGATCACAGAATTACCAAGTAACAACAGTTGTAGACCACTGATGGGAACTCTCTCATAGCAAGGACCCAGTCCTGTGTATCTTCTGAATTCACACCAGCATCCTGAGAGCTGTACTCTCACAAGGGAATTGTCAGGAGGCTGAAGCTGTTACCCTTGTGCAGGTGTTTCTGTGCTGGGATTGGGAGAAAACCATGATTGTGGTTTGGGTGGAAGTCTCTGTTCCTAATCCTCATCACGAGAGGCAGAATGTTGGAGAAGGCACAATGACATTACAAACTTAAATCTTCAAAAATCTGTGAGTGATGGATTAAGATATCACACATTTCAACTCTGAGTAAGCAGGAAATATGAAGGTAAGACATACGTCAGCTCCAAGCGGTAAGGAAAGAGCGGATAGCTGCACTGACACGAGGAAGAAGACATGCTGGACCATGGTGAGAGGACCATGGATATGGTGGGGATAAGTTGGCAGGAGATTGAGGAAGAGAGTATTTGGCTCAATACATGGCTCAAACAAATTAAACAAAGGAGCGTTTCCCTCTAACTGACGTTTATACACGTATAAGCAAAAGCAAGCAGGCAGTTCTGTATGCAATGTGGCTTCTAGAGAGTTAATAGCTTACAGAAAGTTTAAGATGGAAGTTCCAATAATGGATATGTTTTGCAAGATGTGGTGGAAGGAGGACTGATGAGAGGGAGAGAGCTGCGTCTTACTGATCTGTGGGAGATACTGTGAACAGTAAGAATGGACCTGTCAAGGGGGTTTGGTTAAAAACTGTACTTACAGCTTCTTCTGCTCTGCAAACAGTTGTGCCCTGTAAAGAATTTGTTTTAGTCCTGTAGAGTAGAACACAAAACTGGAAGATTTCCACAGAATTTTATCAGGTCATTTACCTTCAACTAGGCACAAACATGCTATCTCCACAACCCGATAGTAATGACAGCTGCCTAAATGCATATCAAAGAGAAAATTGCTTATTTTTTTAATCGCTAAGAAATTTACTGTCAAAGATATGCATTAATGCAGTGCCAAGATTGCATACTTCAGAGTACTGAGCTCAGCAAAACTTAAAACTTCTGACAGCCAGGACACATCCTAAGCATCTTAGCTCTGTCCCCTTTGAGCAATGCCCCAACTTGCCCATTGTGCATATCCTGCCTTCGCACCATTGCCAAGCTCCAGCACCACGACCACAGAAGGCAAAGAGAGCAGAGCTATGTCTCAGCAGTGGGAGGTGCCCACACCTGTCCTATCCTCAAGCGCTGAACCTGCTTCCCTGAAAAACCAAATCTTATACAATTTATAGCACATCTTTATGAAAAATAATAATCAAAACCCCACCCAAAAAATAAAAAACGAGTCCAAATATTCTCAGTTCAATATCTTTAACTCACAAATCTGTGTTCTATCCCACCTTGCTCCTGATTCTCTCCACAGCAAGAAGGCCTTTGTACATCATAGAGTGATAAAAAGATGTTATACTTTCATCTTCTCCCTTTAATCATCCCGACAGTGGAGGCCGGGAGAAAGATTTTGTCACTTCACTCACATCTGCTCAGCTACTCCACAACCATGGCTGCTGCTCAGGGCACACCCAGCACACTAGCAGCACTTGCTTTATAAGCCCTTTGCGTCCTGTTTGCTCTGCTTCTAAAGAAAGATTTTAGAAGACTGGGAACAATGTACTAACTTGAGATTATAAACTACACGTTATGTTTATGTATATATGCGTTAGAAGTAGAAAAGGGATGGAAAAGAGTTGGAGTGGATCTTCCATGCCTTGATTTGTGTGAACTTCAGTTCCCCTGAAGTTGGGTGAGGTTGATATCTGAGTTAAGGCATATTCACATGAAATGGGGGTTCAACAGATTTTGAGGGCTGAATATTTAGACTCAAACTGATGGTATAGAAACAATGTCTGAATACATGGTGGGGAAGGGAAAATGCCAGATGATATCTCTTGTGTGCAAATTGAGTCTGTGAGTGTGGGAAGCCTTGCACATGACCTAAGACCAGAGTTGCAGTTGTACTAATTGCATCAAAAGAGTGGGAAAAAGGCGAACATAAACAGTGAAACTGGAGGAAAGTATGCAGTTTACCTTAAGAAAGAATGATTAAAAGAGTCCCGCTCTCCAGAAGCTCCAACAAGTCCACGAGCTACTCCTGTTGTCTAAGACTCTACTCTGACACTCTACCCCAGGCAACACAGCTGGGGGATGTTTGCCCTCTGGGCCTCTTCCTTAAACCACAGAGGAAGATATTTAAGTAAGGGGCAGGAGGGGAAGGCAGAAAGAAACGTGATTTCCTTTCTTCTAAGCAAATCTGACAACCTGTGCAGAGCCTGCTTTGAGCGTAGGGTACAGCCTGCCTGCTCTGCTGAGGTATCTTCACTGGGAGCGTAGGACCTTCCGCACATGCACAGCCATCATTAGCGAGCAGAGACAGTGGTGCCATTCAGCAGCCTTAAGAGTGCTGTTATCTACCCGACTCTTCTGTCCTCTCCTGTGAACGTATTATTGACAACGATCTTGGAGACAAGGAGCTTACAGCTTGCCTTGTGCATGGAGGCACAAAATGCAGCTTTCCTGGGACGTTCCTGCTTGTGCTAGTCACCTTCCCTGCGTAGCAGGAGAGAGAGGCGAAGATAAGAGGTGCTTTTGCACCAGACTTGCCACTGCATTGTGCTTATAAGTATTTTTTCCTTTGGGATTGAGAACCACAGCCCCAGACTTTCCAGGGGCTTCAGCACCCAGGCTTCATCCTCCCTCTTAGACACCCTGAGGTGGGTAAAGTTGCCACCTGAAGCATGCAATGCCAGCCCACATGGCAGAGAGGCTGTCTGCCTTGTTCACTATGTTGGGGATGAAAGTGGAGCTGACAGTGGGTCTCATGTGAGGTGCTGTCATCCTGCCTAGTCTCTGTGAGCAAGTAGCCAGGGTGGCCCTGGGAGGCATGATGGCACATAGCAGAGAAACCATATACAGCAGTCATGGAACAACCTGGAGAGTACAGGGCTGGCTTCAGTGGATCCACATCTGAGCCTTTAAGATGACAGAGAAAACTTGGCTTTTCTAGGGACTGGGAGAGGACAATATGGACTTTCACAGAATCACAGAATATTAGGGGCTGGAAGGGACCTCAAAAGATCATCTACTCCAACCCATCTGACAGTGAAGAAACCTAGAGTAGGTCACACAGGAATGCGTCCTGGTGGGTTTTGAAAGTCTCCAGTGAAGGAGACTCCACAACCCCTCCAGGCAGCCTGTTCCAGTGCTCTGTCACCCCCACTGTGAAAAAGTTCTTCCTTATGTTTACCTGGAACCCCCTATACTCCAATTTGCACCTATTGCGCCTAGTCCTATCATTGGACATCACTGAGAAGAGCCTGGCTCCGTCCACCTGACACTTGCCCTTTATATATTTATAAACATTAATGACTTTGCTTCAACCCAGAAAGCCACTGAATGTTGCTGCACCTGAAGTGGGGCTTGGGTCTCTCTGGAGAGTGATCTGTTTTAATGCATCTCAGACAGCAGGTCTGAGTTTTCCCATGTAAAAAACATGGTCTTTTGGTTTAAAATCTGATGTTCTGATAAAGCTACCCCAAGAGACTGAAAACATGTGGAAGCTTTTGGCCTGTGTGACAGCCATACGTCAAGGCTCTGGTCAATGCAGTGTCACATTGCATCTTGTATTCTTCAACCTTTTGCTCTGCCTAGACCAAACTGCTGCTGAAATCTTGTTCTCAGAAATAACCAATAGCAGAAGGAGCACCACAGGATAACTCAGCCCCTGCATTATTCCAGGATGAAGCAGTGTGTCTTTACTCCACATTGTAATGGTCTGGCATGATAATGCACCCTTATGCTTTGAACAAAAAGCCATTCTTCCTGAATCCCAATGAACAGCTTATAGAATAAGGAAAGAATATGGAAATTTCATCTTTGTGATTTTGTTTACCACAATACAAAAGTGCAGGTTAGGCATAGCTCTCCTTCATCTATTTCTTTGCTATTACGAAAAAAAAAACAAGCCAAAACAAAAATCCATTGGTGTTAACCAGGAACTGCAGGGTAACCAAAACTACCACGTAGAAGTTTGTTCTTCTCATTCAAGCCTAGACTACCAATATATTATCTAGAAAAATACACAAAATCCATATTCAGTTATGTTAGGATTCAGTTAAGATACAGAACTTAAAGAATTAAAGAAGTCTCCCCAAAACAAAGAATTAGCACCATGTTTATTTGACAAATTCTGTGCTTGCTTTAATCTGCATGCTTTTGGTATATGTTTGTCTCTTAAAAATATTCAGGGCTGCTGTGCCTTAAAAGGAGGTGACAGTGAAAAGTGATGGAAAAATGATGGAAATGTTGCCCAGGTCAGAAGAAGGACAGTTTCTAAATCAAGTTCCTGCCTTATCTGCAGGGATTATGTCTCTTCTTGAGTGTTAAAAATATGTTGTGCCTTCTGCTTTTTCACAGAGGGAGAGTGCACTGGTTAGGTCTGTGGAGATGCGGTTCTCAGGCTCGGTTTCTTTCCCACCAGAGGTAGGTATGTGCTACACCCATCGTGTAATTAGTGCCTGCTCTGGGCCTCTTGTGGAGGAGGACTGCAGTTTGCCAGCAAATTTGAAACAGCTCTCCATGTCATTGGGAGTGCTCCCATGAAAGCATTCTGTGTTGTTAAAACATCCAAAATCAAATATGTGCCTGCCATCCCAGCTAGAGATGAAAAATGCCTTAGATCAGAGAGTCCATACCCTTGCTAAGGTAGGATATAGCTCTCAACAGACTCTCATAGCTTTGTTATGCTTCCTGATTTCTCTGCAAGATGCATGCCAAAGGCTTTTATCATCAATCCAGAGGAGGATCTACACAAGACGATTCCAAAACAGCATCAGAGAACAGTATACTTTTTTTATTCCCTCTCTTGTTATTTCCTCACATTAAACAATTCATTGACTTTAATTGTGCTTGCCTCAGGCGAAGAAGCCTGGCGAATTTGAAGACCATTTTTATTATTAGTTAGGTAAGTTTACTTGCCAAGCATACTTTCCCAAGTTCTCTGAACATCCCACTCATCAATCCTTAACAAAGGCCCCATTCACACAGACTACCAAACAGGGTTTGCAGCGTGGTTCACAACTGGCCCAGGGTGAGAGCTTTCAGACCTCCACTCTGTCTGCTGCTACGGCATCCAAGGTGATCTACAGTTAAGGAGGGTGCTTGAGCTTCGGTTTAGGAATGCTTAAGTGGAATTGTGATGTCTTAGGATGAAATTGCAATCCAAAAAGTCGCTGCTCTTGAATACAGCTGTCTCTGTTGTTTGGTTGAGCATTCCCAAGGTATGTCAAACTCTGCTCCTTCATGTGTCCAGATCTATTGCGCATCAAGCAGTCCATTCTGTGAGCAGGCAGTAGCTGTCCCTTCTCTAATTTAATAGCTCCTGAAATAGGAGACTCAGGTTCAACTCCTTCATCCCATGGAGTTTTACTGAACATTTTCCATTTTCCCAGGGAGTGCCTCAAGCACCAGAGTGTGGAGGGCAGGAAGACCTTGTCTTACTCTTGGCTGAAGCTGGATCAAAAAACTGAAAATGAGAGTAAGTCCCAGAATTTTATAGAAGAGAGAGGGTGACTATGCAGTGGTTAGGGGGGTAAGGCTTAAATGAGGCTTTTCAGAGTGAAGGAGTTCTGCTACCTCAGCTATGGAGGTGAGTCCTTTCCCTGGAAAAGCCTTCAATTTGTCCTCTAAGGCTTTGAGCTTATGCTGGGTCACTGGCAGTGCTGCAGAGGCAGAATACCTGCCAGGCAGCCATGAGACTTCTCTGGAAATTTCCAGAAATTGCTCCTGGAGTACGGAGCAGGTGTATGAGGGAATGCTATGAAGGCACACCGACACTTCCACCCTTCATTGACAGACATGCTCAGAGGAGCCATTTGAAATTGAGTGCAAGTTAACTTGCTGGTAATCTGTGCCAGAGCAAAACCTTTGCCTCACTTTTTCATCCTTGTGTCCCAAGTTTGAACTGGGTCTGAGGAACCTGGAGCCGTGTTTGACTGCAGCTGGCACAGATACGCACAGACAAGTGATGAGGCTGCTGCTGAAGCAGCCTAGCAAAGATGAGTCCTGCTAGGCCTGAGAATGGAAGCAGGGAAGAGCTGGAGAGATTGCTGAACCCTCACAAGGTGGTGAAGTCTCTCTTCCACTTCATAAAAGGGTGGAAGTAAAGCTGCCTGAAAACTTGACCCCAGACTGCTGCTTGTCCTCTCCATTACCTGGGGATAAAAGAAATGCTTTGCACTTCAGGAGTGCTGAAGGGCAGGTGGGACTGCTCCTAGGGCCTGAAGCACTGCACGTGTGAGGGGCCAGAGCTAACAAACCTGCCTGGAAACAAGGGTCATGGAGAATTCAGAGGCTGACACAAGGGCAATAAACCTTCACCAACGATGTGCTAAGTCATAGTCTGCAATACACCACCCAGAAATCCTGCACATCCTATATTATCTTGTATTGCCATGAACAGGGGACTGCCAGCCATGAAACTTAGTAAAAAGAGGATATATTTTTAATTAAATGGTGCTGAAAGTAATTTTCCTGATATTTCCTATAAAATTCAGTTGGAATTTTTGTTTTCTGCCCTGGGCAAGTCCAGTTTGACTGTTTGGACAGTGTGGTCTGTGCAGTCTGCCCCTTCCACACCCTCCTTCCCGTAACACAAACTGTGCCTTAAAACCCTGAATATGTCCTTTGATCTGAGTATAACACGTGGGGCAATGTGAGCTAGAGCTGCTGGTGGAGGAGGTCATGAAGTTCCACTGTACTAGCATTCTGAAAGAGAATCCTATAAAAGAAATTAGCCTGTGACATGGCTGCAGAGAAAGATCCTGCATTCTGTCAATGTCTTGGCATGGAGTTAGCAGGGAATATGGGACTGGACACTAGCAGAGAGTGGGCTTTTCTTGGCATTGGCCACAATGAGTGTGGTTGTCCAAGGAAAGTTTGTGGGGGAGGCTGAGGGGATAGAAGACAGATATTTTAAAGGGAAGTGTGTTCCTACATAATGAGACATTGTAATATATGTTAATAAAAAAAAAGAAAAAAAAAAAAAAAGAAGAAGAAGGAAAAAGTCCAGGGTAGTGAAAGGATTTCCCCAACAGTGGGGTTGAGCAGAACATAGTTTTGGCTTACCATTATGGGCTATTGTGTCTTTGTAGGCATAGGGCTCTTACACTGGATCAGCCTTTGTGTTAAATCTAGCTGCAATCCTTGAGTTCCGCAAGCTGACTCTCATCTGTGAATCAGCTTTGGTTTGTTCCTACCCGTGCAGCTGCTATTTTTCATTGAGTCTAATTTTAGCATATGCACCAGCAGCTGCAAATGTAAGTGGTCCTATTTGGTATCCAGTGAGTCCGAAGAAAGAAGTGGACCATGTGAGGTATATTGGATTCCCCCTCTCAACAGAACTTAAAAAATAGACAAGTAATAAACAGTTTCTGCCAAGCATGATATTCTGACAAATTGTGTTGCACAATTTTATGAGGTTTTTTTCTGATAAATTCTGGACACAAATTGTAAAGTTCACACATAGAAATATTTCCTCACAGAACTGGAAAACGAAGGACTTTGACCCTGAGCTGCAACACTAGGGCTGGAGATTGATGCTTACTGGAAGCACAGAAATTGGGCAGAAAAGCAGACTTCCTGCAAAGAGCAGTGTTTCCTCATAAAAATTTGTTCGTTTCCATGGAAAGGACACTATCCATCTGGAAGGAAAAAACTCAAAAAAAATCAGGTAGAGATAGTAATAAACGAATGGAAAATACTAAATTCATACCAGCAAGTACTAGTCTGTGAGGTTCAAAACAGTTTTTAGGAAAATGACTGAACCACCTGGTGGAATTGATGTATCACTAATTTTGATTTTTTTTGGATACTTTTCGAGCTATATGGCTTGTTTCCCCTGCTGAGTTTCCCTTCCTGCTCCCCTGCTCATGGCCACCCCCAGCACCTGCCTCCTTCCTAGTGCCCACCCTGCACTCAGGGACCAGCACAAGCTTGATTCCTGCCATTGTTAGCATGGGGTTCATGGCCTGCAAAGGTCTCACCTGCATCAGTTGAGTGTTGCACCAGAACTAAGCCAAGAAAATTGAGACAAGAAGCTTACATTCATTATTCAGTCACCGTAACTTCACTGGAAAGCGGAAAGAACTTTTATTCCCCTTACTGATACAGCAGGCTGGTCCTTCCCAGGCATGCTTTTTGTTTCTTTGCACACACTATGAAAGAAATCCAGAGGTGGATATCTTTTTTGTTCAAACTTAGATGTTTTAGTTGCTTAACAAGATCTCTGACTTGGGTTATTCTTTCAACAGAACAAAACGAGCAATGTAGGCTACTAATCTCAAGATTATGCAGCAAAAGGCTCAATGTTTGCTTATATGGGGACATACTTAGAGGTCTTGTCTTCTCCCAAATACATTTCCGTTTTCAAGGCACAGACTAGGCAGTATGAGATGACTGTATAGATCCTCAGATCAGCCCTATCCTGCCCTATCCCCATCCTGTTACGGTCCTGTATATCAAAAGAGAGACCAAACTGGGGTTTTTTTCTATTTATTTTTAGCTGTATGCCGTGAGACAGGCAAGTCGGGTGAGAATTTGAGAATGATAATTATTAAAACATCAATAAAAAAAAAAATCCTCTTGTACCTTTTCTCCTTAATGAACTACAAAGTTTCATGTGAAGTATTTCAGACGAGCAATCCAGATATGATCTTCCAGACCAGACCTTCCAGACCACTGGCAGTCTTTGCTCATTAATCTTGCTGAATTAGAAGTTAAGATCTGTTACAGTCATTGAATAAGTCTTAGCATTGATCCTTGTGAGGATGACCATTGCTACTGAAAGAGACTGTATGAGTTGAAGGAAGCAGCGGCAAAAATCTGTTAGGGTAGCAGATGAGGAATTCCGTACCTTTGCCTCAGCACTGGGTTGAACAATGTTGTGTTCAGCCATCACTTTTGGTATTCTTACTTCCTGCCTCCTTGTTTTCTATCATGAGCATACTACACATTTTACCTATTTCTCTAAAATATACCTGGTGCCAGGAGTAACCCAGATCAACTTTGGTGATCCTCATGAGCTTAAGCAGGAGGTGAGCTTTTGCATGTAGTAGTGTTACTTTTTGATTCACATTTCAAATTCATTACAGTGTTGTCAATACCTGTCAATACAAGAAGTACTGTACTGAAAACAGAGTAAGCACTGAAAACAGAGTATGTACAGCAGAATCAAACCTTCAGGTGTAAATTCTTCAGATCTATCATCTTGTCTTGCACACCGCACTATTTGTACAAAGGAAAAAATAACCAGGCAATGAATCCTGCAATCGAAATAATTTGCACTCAGTGAGAAGAGGTAATGCAAGTCACTGGCGGTGGTGCACTGCCAGCTTTGTTGTTATCACCATAAAATTCTGACATAAATAAATGTTGATATGAAACTTCCCTATCACGGTAGCCATAAGCCAGCCAGAACTTCTAACCGTGTTACCAGGGTGTCCAAAGGCAGGTGAGAAGCAGTTGCTTTTTATTCTCATGCATGACCCAAAGCCCAGGCTTCAGGCAAGTCAGGCTTAGCCGTCTGTCAGGCGAGTGGCTCTCCAGCTCTCATAGCTAACTGAAAGGCCTTTGGAGTTGATTTGAAAAGTGATAGACCTCAACAAAGTCATCTTGTCTTCTTTGATTCCTGATGCCCTCCCTCAGCTTTGCTGATGGAGTCAGCACAGGTGATTTATTCCAGGAGCAGTCGGGATGGGGCTCGGTGCCTTATCTCTCCTACAGGATTCATCCTTCCCTTCCATGTCTCCCCAGAAACTTAAACAGCAAGGTATGTTCATGGTGTTGGCCTAGCTGGAGCCCCGAGGTTCCCCTAATGTTGCCCTGCACCTGTGCTACACTACCCAGACATACTCATGGCGTTGCAGTGCAGGAATCCAAAATTGCATTCACTACATCCAACTGTACCATCCCTGTCTCAGTTTCCCCCTCATTTATAATGGTGCTACTACCTCCCACAATGGGCTGCTGTGATTAACGAGTGAACTTCTCTGACATGCTTTGCTCTTCATGCTCTCAGTACAGAGTATCTTCATTTCTTAGAACAAAGCTACTGCAAGAACACAGAACTTGCGCCATGTACAGTAGACATTTCTGGCATAGCTTTTATTGAGGTCAATATAATATTCATAACACTGCTAAAGGACTATTTGTTGGACAAAAGGATTTTGCTACTGGCATTTATCTATAGAAAAGTTTTCTGTTTTTTGCCCACATACTAGCATATAATTATAGTAATAAAGTCTAGTCCCTCACTTGAAGTGACTGCTGCCAGTATTATGAAATCATGGCAATGGTTGTAAAAATAAAAGAGGTCATAACCCCTCCACACACACACACACCCACTCTGTAGCTGATATCAAATAGCTTTGGTGGGAAAATGCAGACCTTTAAACTTTCTCTACCAAACTCAATGCATTCTGTATTTAACTTACCCTCTAAAACAGTTTGTGTTATAGGAATTCAAAAACTGCATATAACCATGGAAAAAGTCTGTACTTAATTAGCTACTAAGTCCAGCTTGATTTAAGCAAAATAACAACCATTTCTTTGTGCTAACTATTTTTAATTATATGCATTACATGCATCAGCCTGTCCTTATGCCAAGGCTATTAGAGCATCAACTCCTGCTTCACTGTTCTAGTTTTGGCAGAGAAGTATCAGGAAATGTCTGCGTGGAGATACTTTTTTTCTTGTCTACCAGGGCAGGAACATTTCTTTCTGAAAAAGAAAGCCAGTTATCTTCAAATTGCAGTGGCATCAAGCACAATATGCTACAAGCTCACAGGTGCCTTCTGGGAAAGCAGCTCAGGGAAATGGGGGAAAGGCAAAAGTAGGTAGGAAAGGCTGCTGCCAGTATTATTTGCAGACACTTTTCTAGCGACTTCTGCACCAAATGCAGAAGTCTTTTACCCTATTACACATATAAGCAGTAGGAAAAAAAACTTCCTCAGGTATTCAGAGTGAATCTCCAAAAGTCATGCCAAGCATGTGAGTCTTGCTTGAGCACCTCATGTCACTTATTACTCTCAAAAAATCACAGCTTCAGGTTTGGTTATGGCCAAAATAAGGCAGAATTCAAGTTGTAGTCAGAGAGTAAGAAGAAGAATGAGAGATAAATCAAACAAGCACAAGACTGCTGCGTTTGACAGCCTCTTCCTGTTCCCTAAACTCTTCACAGTCTGAGAAGCGTCAGAGGTGTACAGTGGAGACAGTTGAAAAGTACAATTCCCAGCACGGCCGTGAGTAAGCTGCCTTGTTTTGTTTTCTTAGCTGAGGCCCTTGGAGCCAGTGGGAAAAGCAAAACAACAACAAATTCTCATTTGTTCATTCTTCTTTACTGGAAGGGAAAAGTAAAGAAGAATAAGCAATGTAAAGGAGAAAGAAGGCAGCAGGAGTAATTTACAAGTTGCCAAGCCTCCAAAGGGAGAAAAGGTGCTCAGAAAATCTGTTACAGGACAGAGATTTTGAGGAATGCTAACAACAATGAAAACCTCACTTGAACGAAACAGTAGAGACTTCTTAGATTGTCCTTCGTGCTCCTGTGTCTCATTTAGGAAGAGGAAAATTCAGAAAATGAGTGCAAGCTGAGCACAAACAGGTTAAGCTTAGAGAGCAAAGCAGTAAAGCCTAAAGTATGGTGATAGATCCCGCTCTTGTTTATCCTAGGGTAAATCATCAGTTGTCCCATTGGGACGGTTCTGGGTTTGCCTCAACGCAACGGAAAGCAGAATGTGGCCCTTTCACAATATATCCAGATGTTCTTTTTTTCTTTGGTGGAAATGTGAGAGATTCAAAGAGATCTCTCCGATTGATGAAATTCACAGCCTCCACCCTGTCTCCATATAGCTATACTTAATTCAGCTGAGTTACACAAGAGACAACTAGTCTCGGCTCATGGAATTTTTTTTTTCAATGCTTTACATTGCAAACCTACTACACAGGTTTGTTGATGCCTGCAATTCAGCAAACCAAAGGCATCATGGTGCTGTTACAAAGAAGGCTGATCCAAGGCAAACCTTTCTGATGTCTAGGGCTGCAACATTTTTTCTTTGCTTCTTACCTTATCTGCAGCCTGCAGAAGCTACCAACAACCTGCAGAAAGAAATATTCCCCTTATCCCTCTTGGGCATCATGCCAGCGGCAGATAATCAGCAGGCAAAGAGGTAATTATTCATTATTTGCTGCTGAACCGCCTGGTGCAGGTGTATACCCTTTATTTCAGATGTCTCTCACACTGTCTCTGGCTGAATGATCTCATTTTGCAGATTCTCTGCACTTTGTAAAGAAGCCTAGAGATATAGAAGGGATCCATCATTTTACACTCCCATGCCAAATTCTGGCAGCATATAAGCAGGTGCTGGAAATCCAGAAAATAAAGGTAATTACAAAAGAAGATGGATAGTGGGATTGACTCATTGCACTTCCATAGACGCACTCAGGCTTATTGCAGGAGCCAAATGCTGCCCAGTAAAAAAATGCACAGGGTCTGAAGATGGGGGAAGTTGGAAGGAGTAAATGTGTAGCACTCTGCCCTTTTCCTCCGCCAGAAAAATCTTCATATTGTGAGGCTGAGAGAGCCAAGGGTAGGGAACAAAGGTGTCCTGTCCTGCTTGGCAGTGCAGGCAGCTGTCTTCTCTACCTTGTAGTTAAATTCTGAGGCCTGTCAGGCTCTATCTGGGGCCAGCTGGACCTACCCACAATTCAGAGCTTGTCCACTCTGGTGGGGATGGCCGGGGAGACAGCATGGCTAGTGTAGTTGTATGATAAAGATGTCAAAGATGTTAAGATATCCATGCTTACTTCAGTGGGTTTGGACTAGGTAACCTTCAAAGGTCCCTTTCAACTCAAAGCATTCTATGACTCTATGATACATGCAATCAGCCCTTACCTTCTTCCTCTAACATTCCCAGAAGGCAAGTCAGATCCGAACACAAGAGATGCAATTTTATCTGGGCAGCAGAGGATGCTTTGCTGCTTTCTTCAAAAGCAGGTGAGCTATGGGTGTCTTGTCCATCGTGAGTCCAGTTACAGAAAGAAAGGAATTAGTCAGTCATCATGGCCAGGGAGCCACCTTCCCTCTATCTCTACCTTCACTCAAATCACACAACTGCTGGCATCATGCTGATAGAATTCTCCTTGTTCTCTCACCTCTCTTAACCATGTAAACTTTTCTATACTTTGAGATCTGCTATTGCAGCCATAGGGCCTGAGCCTGCCATGTCTGGGGTCCTTTATGGCCCTCAAAATGTCTTTGCATTCAATAGGCAACCCCACAACTGGTCATACTAGATCCAGGTTTGGGCAAGTGAAGGCAAAATACATGGATGTGCTGTGACCATAAGGTTTATCCCTGCTTCCATGGAAGTCCACAACAGACTCCTGATCCACAACGCCTTGATCCTGCTGCTGAAACAAGAGTCCTTGCAGGTTCTTTGGTGGCTTCTTTCCTGGAGGACCACAACATCACCTCCTGCAGCTAAAAGAGTAACCCTTTGGTTTGGCATGGTGGACCTGGGCTGCTTTGTTTTGCCATTTGCTACCTGGGCTGTTAGGAGGAGTGAGGCAGACAGCAGGGCTCCCTGCAAGATTTCCCCCTCCCACACCAAATCACAGACAGAGGCGTCACTGAGCTAGTGGGACCAGGGGGGCAGGGGGAGCCTGGAGATGGGCTTGAGGGCTTGGGCTAGTGTCATAACCCACATCTCAAGCATGTCCCTTGGTCATCAAGAACCTCCTCTCAGCTAGTGACGTTGGGCGTGGTAAATTGTACATCAATCTGGGTGCCCTGCTGGAAGGAGCATATCTGTACTTGGGCTCTCTGTCTCAACCTCCCAGAGCAGTGGCCTTACTACAGTCCAACATGGCCTGGCAAACCTGACAGCGCCTAGGACTGCCATTCTGAGACCCAATGTTTGGGGTAAATTAACTTAAAATAACACCTATCTGAACATGCTTGAACTCCTGTCTGGTTTTCCTCTGTAGAACCAAAAGTCCTCAGGACAAGCACTCTTTCTTCTGTGCTTTTATGGTGTCCACCACAACAGGATTGAGACTCTAGAGGTTTCCGTAACTCACTTGAGCAGATTGACCAAGAGAGCTTCCCAGTAAGCACACAGCCAGCTGAAATAAATCCTGCTTGCCACTGCTACCACCCTTTTTAGCTGCCTAATCAGGGTATAGCAGCAGCAGCCAGAATTGTTTAATACCTTTTGCTCAGCATGAAAGACACAGAAATATCCAGATACCCAGGGAGAAAGGAGTTGCCCTTGGGCACAGACTTTATACACACAACAAGGAGGCACAGAAGGGGGGACAACACATGACATTGCCTCTGGCCCAAATCTATTTCTCAGGAAAGTGTTCAGCAAAACAACAACCATCACCACTATGGAGCATTCTGGGTTGTCACAGGAGATGATTACACTGATTAGCCTTGAAGTTAAAATCAGGAAAGAAATATTTGGATCAATTCTTACTAGCAACTGAAAAGACACATACTGCCCTATATGGTAAAAGCGCAGCTCACATTCAGTGGGAAAATGTGGATTTTATTTTCTTCAGTTACAGTGGTTAATCCTGTCAGCTCATTTTAATAACGCTTTTTATAAACCCACTCTGATCCAGATGTGGTGTGTTATTGTGTTCTTTTTGGGGATGCTGGGCATTTAGTCTGCATTTACAATGCATTACTGATACATAAAAGGAAGGGATCCAAAAGCCGTGGTCCAGTAATTATTTCTAACATTTTCCAGTATCTTTTTCAAAATGCCTAAATTCGCTTTATCTCTACAGGATAAGGCTTGTCTGCATACCAGGTTTGAAAAAAGAGAAAAGATTCTGGCTTGACCTGGGGTTGACCTTTCTGTACACAAGCTCTGCTATTGTAGAGGAACCGAAAGCAGCAGTGCTTAGCAAAACCTAATCAAACAAGCCCCGAGAAGCAGGCGGGAGAGGGGCTGAAGCGGTTGCACTGCAGAGAGGTGCAGCACAGAGCTCCAGCCCCTGCCACTGCCTGAGAGCCAAATCCCAGTGCAGACCTTGGAAAGCAGCTGTCAGTAGTGAACCCTAATGGGCCATGTTCCTCCCTGACTTTGGAAAGCCTCGTGTCTAAAAGCAGATCCAAACAAGTGTGGTGTTTACTCACATTTACAGTTCTGAAGAAAAGTACTTTTTCTTTTTCTTTTTTTTTTTTTTTTTTCTGGAGACAAATTTGCTGTAAGCCTCCTTGTTTTCATCATCCTGAGCAAGGCATGTTCAAAGCAGGCTGCAACTGCTCAGAGATTGCGGAAGAATTTGGACTTGCAGTTACTTGCAGGAATTCGGGTTATTACTCATCCTTTAAATCTGAGACATTTTATAGTCGTGCAACTCTTCATTACAGAAGCTGCAGCAAATTTGTGATTCTCTGTAGATGTATTTTTTTTAATGGGCCCTGTTCTGTGATGGGAGGATTTTTCACATGAACTTGGGAATATATTTTGGCTTCCTGGCCTAGTTCCCACATTTTAACTATTGGTGCTTTGACTTTGCTACAGGAAGCTGCTGACCCTGTTCTTGCTCTGCAGATCTCTGCTGTGCTCTACACATCTCTGCTGCTTAACAGAACAAATAGGGAAGTGATAGTTCTCTTAAGAGAAAATGTCCTCCCAATGAAAAACAAACCACTTTTTAAGGAACTACTTTGTCAAAAAACTGGATAAGATAATTGCTGGAAAATTCTGGAAATTGATTCTCTGTGTAAAAGCTTAGAGATGAAGAAGTCACAGCTTAGATGGGTACTGTGTGGTAAGGGCAGCTTCAGGGCTAACTTTGAGATAAGATTCATCTCCTGTCTTCCATGCCATGAGCTTGGTGGTCAGGCCAGATGATGCCCTCTAGGGTGTGTGGGTCTGGCAACATTTTGCAGCGCTCCCCACTCAGAGCTACTACCCCACAGGATCAGCTTGCTGAGAGGGGCGGAGACACCCTTTGCACCTCAATGAGAAGCCCAAGAAGGTGTCATGCTGCAGGACACCCTGGGTCCAGCTTCTTCCAGAGCCATGCACGTAGCTGGACAGTCATACTGATTTTAATAAACTGCACACATGGCTGATGTGATCAGGATCAGGCCAGAGAAGTCTCATTGCTGCTGCTGGCTATATAAAGATCCCTGTGTGAAAAAAAAACAGCTTTCTTTACAATATTCAGTGCTTTCTTTCCCAGTGCTGGCCATCTCCCAGCCTCCCAAGGTACCTACAAATTGCAGATTAAAAGGTGAGAGGAGCAACCTGACCCTCTCAGTGCTCACAAGAGCTGCAGCTCAGGTTGTGCTCCAGACCAAAGTGGTGGTCTTACTGTATCAGAAAGAGTGCCGCTGCCCAAGCCTCTGAAATATTAACGTGTCAATTTATGTGCTTCCTGAAAGAACTATATTTTATTTTTATCAGCCTTCTGTTTTTCTGACTTGACGTTGGTGGTTTCAGTTCTGCTGCTAAAATGCACCTTGCACTCAAGAAAATATTTCCTGTTCTGATTCCTTCCCAGTGATTTACAGAAACTGTGAGAGACCAGACAGCAGTGGAAACTGTGAGTGTGTTCTCCTGCAGCTGCTCAGCAGCAGAAGAACAGATGCAGATGACCACTCTTGCTGAGTGGAGGCAGGCACAGTGAAACCACAGCCTACGCCGGTCCTTCTGCTGAAAGGGAGCCTCTATGAGAGCCAGGCCTATATGGAGGAAGGAGACCTGTCTCTGTGAGACTTTGCTAAAACCATCTCCCTTACCTTCAGGGTCACTCTCTGCACCCTCTCTCTATGCAGACTCACCCTCCTTCATCCATCAGCAGGGCCAGCAAGGACACATTTGCCAGGACATGTGTGGCCAGACATGGCCTGTGATGTTCTCTGACGCCTTGGCCCCAGCATGTGCCCTAGCTGTACCCTGACCTAGCAGCACGTTCCATGGGGCCTCCTTGCCCCAGGGCACGGCACCCTGTCCCAGTCCTCTGTTTCTTGGCGTTCTCTGAGCAAATACAGCTACTCCCAAGGCTTAGGAAGTAGTGGGGTGTCCTGGAAGAGGAAGAATTGATAAGTGAAAACAAGCACTTATTGAAAGCACAGGGACATTTTCCTTCACCTAAATAGATAAGTGAAGCTGATCTAAGCAGTGGCAGGCAATTTCACACCTTAAAATGATCTGCAATTAGACTGCCTTGTGATCAACCTCTATGTAAACTGTGGGTGATTTCACACATCACATTTATTTCTTGCTAATACGTAGATCATGTGTAAAATTTCATAAATGAGAATGGAAAACAACAGTGTTGCTCATAAAGCACTAATTACAAACCAGGGGAGGGGAAGTCTAGGAAGTCAATGCACTTGGCAACAGGGCCACCAGTGGTTAAGTTGTGAACCAAATACCATTGGAAAAGTGCACCAAATGGGACTGAGGCATGTATAGTAGTACACTGTTACAAAACCACTGGGAGCAAAGTTAGTCAGAACAACACTGTAGGTGCTTTATTAAGGCTGAGTGAATAATGCAAAAAAACCCAATCAATAATTTAACCACTGAATCCCTGAAATATTGAGGGATATAAATTATTTAACAAATGCTCTTTGACTAATTTATGGAGCTGGATCAATAACTTGAAAAATTATGGCTCAGACAACTCGAGTGACGAATTACGGTACTATTTGACCACAGTTAAACAGTACACAAATGCATCATTTATTTCTTAGACGTATTTATGCCCACCACTGAAGCTCTTCTTCTGTGAGCACGTTCATATCTGCCCTGCACTCCCCAGTACGCATACACACCATCTGCATGGCGCACCATCTCCTGCTGCCATAATCACACTAAAAATTGTCAAGTCAGTTTAGATGTCTCTGACACTTATGCTTCTCTTTCCCTCTGTATTGTGTCTATCCATGTTCCTGCTAATCTTGCTATTAACAACACCACCAGTAAGAGGTGTGAACACAGCTGTGTGATCATTCCATAGTCTGTTTATTCTAACGCATTCAGGTTTAGCTGTCACTGTCTGCTTCGACACTTCTGGGAAGGCAGGGTTCCGGGTGAGGCAGGTTCTACGGGGTTGCTCAATAATGTACTGTGTTATCATCTTTTCTTATGGATAGTTTTTCCTGAAGCATTGGACATCTAATTGCAAGTAGAAGACCGAAGAAATTGTTTTCTGTAGCCTCTGCAATTACTTTGTCTGAACTGTAATATATGATTATTTAAAAAATTTTATCAAACACAGGCTGCTTGCAATTGATAACGAAAGAAGGGAAAAAGAAGAAGATAGAAGGAAGGGAGAATAACATAATAAGGCTACTGGAGCAGAACATATGCTTTTGGATATTTGAAGAATATCCAGCATGATGAAGCATTCATCTGTTTATGTGACTTTTCCAACACAAACACTGGTATTCACAACAAACCAACAATAATTAATCAAGGTAGCCAAGCTATTTCCTCCTTACTCGTTTGTAAAGTGTGACATAGCTGTTTACACAGCACTCTGAAAAAGCCACAGACAGCAAGAACACCTAAAGGCAGTACTTTCATGGCATTCATCTGGTTTGCTCTTGAACAGAGAGCACTCTTTATTAAACAGCAAACTAAGCAATACGGCAATCTACGAATTATAACAAGCTCTTGCAAAAGAACTTTATCATAATGTACATCTGTAATAGTAAAGACTGTGAGAAAACAGAAAAATAAACTGCAACCCTGGAGAACCTGGTTCTGCACATCTAACTGTGGGAGATGACAACAAACTCTTTATATGAAACTCAGAAAGCACTGGAAATTGAAAAACAGACTTTTATGTTCTTTGTATATCTAAGCAATTTCCCAGAAAGGTTTCAGGTTTTACAGTTAGCTTTTGTATTGGGAAGAAAAGAAAGATAGTAACCTTTACAATGAGTGACAGCTCTGTGAAAGTATAATATTGTGAGAAAACAGATTATATTACGTATTGCATCATGAGGTGGCTTAATTAATTAGACAATATTAGTTTCTGTTGACATCAAGTATTCTTACTTTACCAAATCAAATCATAGACACTTTCACAATCAGAACATGTTTTTCACCAGAGGAAAAAAAGTAGGTAATTATGTTTTAACATTGTGGACTCAATTCTCTGATTGTATTCACCTGCATTCTGAGAGATAATCTCTCAATAATGAGAGATTCATGGAATGGATTCACCTTGGACCTCCAACAGCCAGGACTTCCTCTGCATTCAGAGAGTTAGGGTTCCTTCATGTTACAAGAGAAATCAAGCTGTATCAGAGCTGGGAATTGATTACTCCATCTTCATCGGCATAATTTGCTGTATAAATACCGTGATCTGGCAAGGAAAGGCCTGGGAGTCTTCTGGGTTATATGTACATTTTTACTACCAGTGTACTTTACACTCAACAGTCCCATAACTTTCCTGTGCTTCTGTCTCCTACTTTATCAATAAGGCCAACAATAACTTCAGCTTTGTAAGGAGTTTGGAGAGCAACGAGTAAAAGGTGTTATCTTCATCCTATAGATTACTATTGTTATTACTAAAAAAAAAAAAAAAGATTGCAATATACGCAAGGAAGGATACTTTCCAAATAAAAATTTTGTAGAATAAGTGTTCTTGGTCACATGGCAGAGGAGATTTTGCACAGTAACAGTTCAATTGACATAAAAATCATAGAAAAGTAGAGCCAGGAAGACCTCCAGTTACATACCCATGTTATCAAGCATAACCACAGCATCCCAGGTGGTATTTGGTCAAGGACAGGGACATAGGAATGGGGAAGACATAGTTGCCACAATGATCCTAAGCAATCTATTCATACACTAACTGCCTGTACAGTTAGGAAAGTTTTCTTCCTAACTGTGCTGGTTTTTAATTAACTCAATTACATCTTCTCCCACTCCTGCTGAATTTGGCAAACAATCTATACTTGTCTTTTGTTCCAGGTATAGCTAGTATGTCTCTGATGAGACCTCTTCTTTTGAGGCAGAGTAAATCCAGTTCCTAATAACCTGCGTTTTTCTCTTTCATTGTAATCTCTGCATTTCTTTGAACTTTTTCTTATTCATTTACAACTTTAAGTGCTGAGTCTGAGAGTAGAAAATTCACTCCAGATGAGAAGACTCACTCAAGCAAATGTAGCAGAGTTACCCCCCATGACTTTCACCTGATGGTCCTGCTGATATTTAATGGCATAATGTTTGCCATTTTTGCAATAGTTTTGCACTCTTAGCTCCAATACAACCTTCATGTCCTGTAGCAGGACCACTGCCTACCCATTTTGCATTTTATACTGACCTCTGCTTCATAACTATAGCATATCAAATCTGTCTTTATTAAATCTGTCTTTATATAAATCTGTCTTTATTACTTTCTCAATTTTAGTCCTTTTCCCAGTCCAGAAAGGTCTTCCTTTTTTTCTTATCTTGTCCTTTAAAAACAAGGTGATCTTTTTCAGCCAGTTTTGTGGGTACACCCTTTATTTTGTCTTCAAAGTTATAACTGAAAGTACTGCATAGAGTACTGCAATACAGACCACTGTAGGCATCAATAGAACATCAAATTATTGTTAGCACTTTTCTGAATACAACTTTTTGGCTAACTATGAATCAAACATGATGTACATGGTATGTCCTTAGTTTGCTCATTTCGAAGAAAAAAATTATACTGGCATGAGACAGAGAACATAGAATAATAGTTCTTTAAATGAAAGTCTATTGCATGTTGAAAATAAGAACTATACTTTAATCATATTTTAACCTTAAAAAAAAGCAGAAATAAATGAAGTTTGTTTGTAATGGAACACTTAATTGCAAAGGTCTCGCAGTATAGTGGCCAGTACTTTCATAGCCACCGGATTTTTAAGTTCAATTTTGCGAATGTGAGTGTGTTCCAATGAATTTTAAATATAATGTGCCTCTGGATTTGGGGTGACCCTGGTTCAGGGCTGGCTATGTTTAACCTCTTTCCATCTCTTCTGGGCTGTTTAAGTGACTGGGTTCCTGTTTCCACACCCTTATAGCAAAACCTTGTAGCTCATCCCTCACACTTGGGGCTCAGTCTCTCCCCTGATGATGCATTTGCCTCAAAGGCTCAGCCTTGCACAGCTGCCTTACAAGGCAGTCCTTTGAGAGTTGTGACCATATTGATCCCAAAGCAGTCTTTTCATAACAGCATTATTAATTTCTATAGAGCAAACAGCCTACACTCGTGAAGGAAAGAAGGATCCTCTAGTTGTGTATCCTGGGGGAGGGTGGAGGGTTATTGGGATGTCCCATTTGCCCAGGGGTTGGATGCCACCACTGGGCAGGGAGTAAAATGCCTTCCATATCCATATCCCCCTTCAGTGAGAGTCAGGCTTACCTGAATGTGAGCATAAACAGCACAGTAACACTGGAATCTTCAGCAGCAGCAGATGGAGCTTCACATTGTCAAAAATGAGAACTCAAGTTAAACTTCCTAGTCCAGTCCCATTTTCACAACCTATGGGTCACTTATTGCTCCTACTGGGTGCAATTTGCATTACAGAGCCACAGCCAGTATGACTGTGGCAGTGCTGGAGCTAGAGACAATGGCTGGCACTGGGGCACATACTCTACCAACTAACCCAGTCTGTCCTTACAATTACAGGAGTTGTATGACTGCACAGAGATACTTCCACTGGTGACAGAGGCACGTACAGAGAAGGTTGGTTTGTCAGTACAATCCTTTCCTCCTTGTAGTGCTAATGTGGTTTGTGCCTGCATTCAGCTGCCCTGAGATTCAACTAAAACCACCCTCTTGTCTTTCTCTGTTTGACAAGAAATGTGTAAAATACGTAAATGGCAGAATCTGACTCCTGTTTTACACTGATTCAACAACTGGTAGAGGCCAGGAGAATCAGGGTCTCCTCCAATATTGTACCATCTGACAACAGTGCTAATGTTACAGCCTTCGTGTGGTAGGTACAGAGCAATTTACAACATGCCAAGTGCAATCATCACATTTCCACGCTCATCTGCAGGCACTAGACAAGTGGATATTCATCTCCCCGAGTCCTTCCTTGATAACAACGAAGAAAGACACACCTAGAGAAAACAACAGAGCAAGCTGGTTTTGGATACCGCATTAAGTCTAAATGCCGTCCTGCCTCTGCTGAAAACATTCTGAATGTTGCAGCTGAGTCAATAATGTCTTTTCAAATTGACTTATTCTTTCACAGGCAATTGTCCAAGTAAATGCTCAGAGCCATCAATCCCACCCCATGGAACATGGTTTCTGCAGGCTGCTCACTCTTCACCTTATGGTAAACTGCAGTTGCCTCTGCGTCTGCATAAAAAGTGAACACCGTGCATCAGACATGCTAGAGACTTCCCTCAGAAAGACAACTTTAGGAAAGAGGAGTGTCTGCATTTCACAATTGTAATGTGGAACTGCTGAAATCCTTATGGGCTGGAGCCTGATACTCTCTGCACCACAGGGGTCTTCTACACTCATGTGGTATATTAACGCAAAGTCTGCTCTCAAACAGCCCTTCTGCTCTGCAGGCGCTTCACCTCAGCTGCTGCTGCAGATCAAAGATCTTGCAAGGACCAGGGGAGCGGCAAAACAGAGTTTTCAAGTGGTTTGCTTGCTTTGGATGTGCAAAATTTACCTATAGTGCAAGCACATTCCACATGGAAGCCAACTAGATGACTGAGTGCCATTTGGCAGGTGCAAACATTTGGCCCTGTGTGAAACTCCCTATTAGGCTGCTCCAAAAACTTCTCTTGAACATTTTCTCCTCTAGCTCTATCGCTGCAAGGAGCACTTTGTGCATATCCATAATTTTCAGTCCATCTCCACGCAGCTGTTAAGCCTGTAGAGACCAATTAGTTTCACTCACCAGGAGACACCTACAAGAGCCGACAACTCAGTATGTCCTGGTCACCATTTCTGATAAGCACAAGCTGTTGTTTTTTCTACTTGTGCTTCTTGCAGACTTGATCTCTTTTTGAGATGATTTAGTTATTATAGCTGCTTAATGAAGGTAGAGGAAAATAAAAACACTTTGCCATCAATCGTGGTGGGTGTATAACGGCTATTTTAAGCTGTTATTTATGCCTTGGGTGGAGAAGTTTGACCCTTTGAGAATGTTGAGATGTCTCTGGCAGAGAAAGCAAGAGGATGATCTCCGAGGCTCCTTCCAGCCTCACAGTTCCCAATTCTGTGAATAACAAAGTAACTTCCTAAAGGCAATTTTGCTGAATACAGTTAGAAATGTGATTAATTCATGAGATTGTCCATTAATAATAAAGCAGAACATCGCTATAGAGAGAATATTGTACTTCTTACCAACAACTCTCCAGAGAACTGGTGGGTGCAGGATTCTGCTTCTTTTAATAAATAATATATGTTATCTCTGTTATTTCTATAATTTTATGCCACTAAAGAAGGTCTCATTTAACCAGCTCTGCTCATCATCTTTCACCTGCTATATAATTGTTGTGGCATGTTTAGAGAGTATTACTTATCTCCCTTTGCCTCCTCCATAAGAAACCAAACCAAAAACAACTAAAGAATCTCTTTTCTCTTGACTGTTACAACACTCCTTTTTCTAAGACAATAACATTTACATTGCACCTGATTTATTAACCAATATCCAAATGAAAGGTTGAATTTGGGCAACACATCTCCACAGATCTTTCATCAAGCTCCTGAACGTTTGTGCATGTCCATGCTCAAATACACAGTTGCTTTATATTAATGCACTGCACTCTTTCCTCTCTCCTGTAAAAGAAATAACAATGTTTAAGTAGGAAAACAAGAGCCATTGCCCTTTTTAGCTGCTCACACTTAAAACGGTTGTAGCATACTAAGAAGGTGCAAGGTAAAAATAAATTTCAGAACTCTCTTCTGCTCAGAATTCTCTTCTGGTCTAACCCTGCACAGACCTTTTTGATTTGAGCTGAGGAAAGCAAAGGTATATGAGAAGTTCAGAAAATAATTTGGCCTATGCTGTACAGTGAAATTTCATTAGAATTTGGATATCTGGGAATGCAAGACCACTATGTTGCCATGCAAAAAAACAGTAGCAGCTCTCATGACGCTTACCTGACATGAGTAGGATAGACACATATCTAGAATAGTAACCTGATAATTTGCTTTCCTGAAAAAGGAGTGTTTGTTTAAACAACTGATATAGTCTGACATGGTGTCAGGTTATATCAGGGCATTTCCCATAAAGCAATTTTGCGTATGTGTGAGATGCTGCCCATGACAGGCTCACAACTGAACTACATACATATTTGAATTATTTAAATATTTGATTTATGGGTTGTTCACAAATGCCAATTTCAATTCTCTTGGCTTTCCCTGCATAATCCAGTGTCTTTCTTCCTCTTCCCCATGACTAATTGTCTGCAGCCTAAATTCATAAAGAAAGTCTGTATTCTGCACTCTTACCCACAAGGACATTGTCAACACAGAACGATCTCCTGATTGATTTTCATCAATGTTGTTCAACACGACAATAGTGCACTCTTTAAAACTTACACTTTAAAATCATAGGCATGCTGGTGTTTGAAAAGTGTTGTTATAAAACCTAAACATAAAAAGGTATTTCTCACCTAGGAGCTGATCTTGATCCCCCCTCAGGCAATGGAAAAACTTTTCTTAGCATTAAGAGGGCAGAATTAACACTTTGGGAGAAATGTGGGCTTTTCTCCACCTCCAATTTCTGTCTGTGTGGCAGGGCTCTCCTTTTCTCCTGATTTCTGCTTAAGATGACAAAGCATTTCTCTGAGTTTCATTCAATATTTTAAACATCCCTTGTAACTGAGGCATGATTATTGGTTTCAAATTCCTTCCCCCCCCCAAAAAAAAATAAAGAAGGAAAAAAATTATCTGAACAGAATCCTCTGTGGCATATAATAGTGTATTTAAAACAACCACATATCTGAAAGGTAGAAGTACATTTTGACAATGCTCAAATGAATCAGGTGTTTTACAATGGGCTCCAGGAATCGGGATAACTGGATAGGTCAAGAATCAACTGTGGTAAAAAAAGTTTGCATATAGGTAAGATAAGGATATCATGCTAACAGTTCACAAGGTTTGTGAGATTTTTCAGTTCTACCTTTGTGAAAAGTGACAAGCCCTATCTGGTCACAGTCAGCAGCTGGATGAATGGTGTAAACCATTAACAACAGCATTTTCTTTATGAATCTGCAGGTGGAGATGCCCAGTGAGCTCCGTCCTGCAAGTGTGGTCACCCAGAGGCTCACTGCTGCTGCAAAACTTGCCATGGACATTTTCAGAAATCTCACTTATTGCACATTTCTGCAGCATGCAGACCTGCCCTACAGACTCCCTCATGCCTTGCAAGGAACAAAACAGGTACCAGTTTAATACCGCCATGGGAGATAAACTGCCAATGTCCTGGGCCAGCACTGTGCAAGAAACACACTGCAAGCAGAATTTCGAGTTAGATCTAAATGTGAATTGATCAATTCATTACATAGATACCCAAACCAGACGCAAAATAGCACTAAGGAACTTCAGTGCTGAATACACTACTTTCAGGCGCCTATCTGCAAGAAAACAGTTTTTCAAAAAACCCGTCTAACCTGCTGAGGCACTTGAAATACCGAAAGCAATTACAGTTTCTGGCAAAAACATTCTTAGGCAACAGAAGCTGTGCTATCTTGCATGCCTAATAGCACCACTCTCTTGGCTGGTGTGACTATCTAAGTACCTATCTCCTTGCCTATGGCTCTTTAGGTTTCAGAAATTAAGTGCCCCTGTGCCTAAATCCCCTGAAGCGCATGATTCTTTATGCATACCAGAACACACCTAAAACAAACCAAGAGGCTACATTTGTTCTAGTGAAGAAAATGGTTTCTCTAGTCCTCAGGGCAGTTAGCATAGCACAGTGAGTATTCATACGGCTTCACCCTGCTCACTGCCAAAGATGCGTGGACACATTCAAGCTTTTCCCCGGGAAAGTGGCTGGCATGAGCTAACCCTGAGCTGCTCCTGCCCCTTACCTGCTGCAGCCCGGGTTCTCAAGGACCAAAACCCTGCCAGGGCTCTGCTAATGGTTCTACATTATGAACAGTTACAAGCTGCTGCTCAGGTCTGTGTCTGGCCCTGTTTAGTTTATTAGTACAGACTCTCTCTCCTGAATGACTCATATATTAAGATGTTCCTGGCTTTGCTCCAGACTGGGAGCCTGGAAGCACCCTATAGGGGTGTGGAGAAATGCAATTTCATTTCAGATCCTATTTCCCTGATCTCAAATATAGACAGAAAAAAAAGAAAAAAGAATGGTCAGATTTCAGATAGAAACTGGAGATTCATGGTTTGATTTTTGCAGTGTAGATCAAAGTGCATGGAGGACAGTACTCATGACAAGTAAACTGTCCCCGCAGTTCCCTCCCCAGCTTCCCACTGATTCTTGTCAAGGCTACCACAGCTGCTTGGTGGTAATTATATCTGTTAAATTTTGTTTTGTTGTTTTTTGGTGTTTTTTTCCAGTTCACAAATTAGAACTACAGGAATATGCTAAAATGGGTTGTGTCCATTGCTCACAGCACAGAGCAAGAATCCTGCTTCTCAAAGTTACTGAAAGCTACCAACTCCTGTAGCCTCCAAAAGGCATCTCTGTTTCCAAAGCTCAGGAAAAAAAAAAGTATGGAATGGGATCCTGTGTAGAAAGGATTTTGATTTCCTGATCTTCTTAGAGGACCAAGAGCCTGCTCTGCAAGTCCTTGCCCTTCACATCATGCCTGGGAAGACTCACGAACAATCTTTGAACCATGAAGAACCCTGGACTGTTCGAGTGACAGACTGCTCAAACGGTTGATTGCTTGACGGTCCAAATGAAGGGACAGGGGGGGATTCATAATAATATCTTTGGGTGCTGCTCTGTTTCATGCTGTTCTGCATAGTGTTTGCTACAGAGATCCTTCAACAACAGCCTGGATAACTTACTAACCTTAATTTGGGCAAAGATATGGAAATACACCCTTTTGAGCTCTGCTCTCAGCCATTTTTGTAGGGGAGCAACAACAGTGATATTTTGGCTGGGAGTGTTTAAGAAGGGGATGTGAGGATGAGAAAATAAGAGGATGGGAACATGAAGGAGGGAAAGTAACCTCCTCATGATTAGAAATGATTGCTGATGGGATGAGAAATGGGCTTCATGTGATGTGTGTTTTGGTGCTTCCTTTGTGGGAGCACTGCATGCAAGAATGAGGGAGGAAAGAAGCTAGAGCTTGCACAGTTGCGGGAGAAAAAAAAGTTTCTTTATGCAAATATTTCATTACTACTTAATGGCATGTTCTGCAGCTAGGGCAGGCCATCCTTTGCCTTTTGCTGAAGAAGTTCCAACCCTGGCTTGCAGCAATAATATAGAGGCAACCTAGTCCTTCCTAAAGGATGCACTTGATCATCTGACTGAAAGAGAGGGAGAGATTTAAAAAAAAGCACAAAAGTAAGTTCTCAGAAGGCCAGAATGTGAAGGAGAAGTTGTCATACAAACGGTGAACACAAACCAATGTTTCTGTGTCTGTGTTTGAGATCCTGCCTAGGAGATAGGGTCAAAAGGCAGACGGAAAGGAAAAGTGTGTGAGGATGCTTGAGGCAAAAGAAAACCAACCATGCCGAAGGTGAAAAATAGAAGAGGCAGAAGTGAGGAGAGAAGCTAGAAACAGGAGAGGGAACAAGCATGAGTGACACACTTGGGAAACTCATGGCACTCCTGCCAGGCACTGAGCAGAGCGAGATCATCAGCAAGAGCGGTTTCGGTTGAGGATGAATGTGGAAAAGTAGTGAGGGGTGAACACAGCAAAATGGCTGAGTGTGGAGGGCAGAAGAGAGACCAGTGCCCTCATACACAGAAGACGGCTACACCAAGGGTGCAGAGGAAAAACAAGCTCGTGCACGCATGCATGTGCATCAGGCTTGAGCTCTGGCAGCCACCTCTCTGTGCCAGCACCATTTATTCCTTGTTTTGAGATAAAGCAAGTTGCGCAAGGTCGCCGTGGGCTGATCTCCATATATGGGCCAGGGAAGGAGCTGGCGCTGGCAGCCAGGGCGGTGGGGCTGCCCACAGTGCAGGTGCTGCTGCTGACGGGCATGGCACGAGGTGGTTGCCACTGCTCCCTGGGCTTAGTGGTTAAGCAGGGAAATACTGCTGAGTCTGAGGCCAAAACTGAAAGAAGGGGAGACTGACAAACTGAATGCAGAATTGTTAGGGGGGGGAAAAATTGTCCGCAATTCTTAAACAAATATCTTTCATAAACACAATGCTGCTTGGACTGCATTGCTGGGAGCATGCATGTGTGTTGTTGCCACTAGTTCACATATTTGCCTTTCAGTAGTCCAGGGAGATGTGTGCTACATGGGCCTGAACTTGAAAACTGGCAAATACTCTCATCCCGTGTTTCACAGCTCCTGTAAGTACCACATCCTCCACAGCATTAGGTTGCTGCTGGGGACTGACCTCACTAGGGTTGGAACCCTATGTTTTGAAAGGGATGAATGACACTCTCCCAAGAGTCATGTGCCTATGTGGCCATTAAACAGTGTGGAGACATTAGGAGTATTCACAAGTCACTGTTTTGTCATACAGAGCACTAAATTACAAAACAGGGTCCTAAAATTTTGGAGTGGTTTGCTGTTTGTAAAACTGCCCTCTTCCTTTCCCTTGCACACTGAGTGCCTTACACCCTGAGGACTTATGTAAACTCATGTAAATATATCTAGATATATAGGTAGCAATGTAGCCTCTGCTCTGAGATGGCTCTTGGAGCTCATAGCCAGCAGACATACAATTTGTGCTACTCTAAAAATGACTTCTCTGTCAGCTACCTCTGTACTTCATTGGTGTGTCACATTATATACTAAAATAGAATGTGGTTAAGAGGGCTAATGGGAGCTATCTTTATTTCTTCCATCTTTCAGGACATTTCACCATTACAATCAGATTACCTTTGTTTGCCAGTTACTGAGTCCTCTGTATCACACACTGCTAAGCCTCATTTCCCCTTGCCTTGGCCACAGCTGCACACTCTAATTCAGTCACATCAGCACAGATCAGCCAAGGGATCGGTGGCTCTGCAGAGTGCATCTCTCCAGGGTGCGTTTCAGAGATCGTGCCATCCCGGTGCCCTGGGAGCCTCATTTTGGTGGGAGATCTGAGAGTGTTGCCTAAGAGCTGTAGGTTCTTCTGGTGAGCTAAGACTTTTCCTGGAGGTCTTTGTTGCGCAACTCACAGTGATTAAGGCTTCCATGTTCTCAAAAGGAAATGAATATTTTTCAGGCTACGTAAGGAAGAATTCGGGAACAGAGGAGACTGGGAGTGAAAGAATATACTAGCATGTAATTGGGTGAAAGATGAAACGCTTCAAAAATTTCTTCAGATGTTGGGGAATGAGAGGGTTGAAATCATTCCTGTTAACAGCAAATTAATTGAAAGTTGTAGTAGCAGGAAGAAACAATTTGCACATTTTGGCTGAATTCACCAATCACCTTCATATAGAAAACAGAAGGTGGTTATATAAAAAGCTAAAGTGTTTTGAAGACTGTAAATTGCCATGATTCTTTCAAAAAAGTCAAGTGCTGCTTTTTTTCAAATCACGGATGTCTTGTTATTCCACTTATTACTTTGTAAAGGTTCTTTTAAAACAGGCTTCAGTACTAAGGAAAAGATCAAGGAATAAATATGCATCTTGAAACAAAATTAAATATTTTGGGTTGAAAGAAACAAAGCATTACGTGCAGATTATTTTTTCAGGAAAAAAAAAATCCATTTCAGGTTGACATCTATTCCTCTCCATTCATCAAAGTGATCGTCAAGACAAAAATCCATAATACACATAGCTCTAATGAGTTATAGAGAGCTCCAATTCCTTCTCAGAAATAGTCTATATAAAACATAGTTCTATTGTGTGAAACCCCATGACTACTCTTAAGCGTCCTCAGTACTGAGACATCTAGCATTCATTATCAGTACTGAGACATCTAGCATTCATTACTATCTTTGGCAGTTCTGGTGCACATTGTTGTCCCAATAATGTTGGGAAGGCAACTTGGACAAATATTTGATAACCAAAACTAATTCCTGAGATTTGAGTCCAATGATGGGGTACGAAAAATTTTCCCATAATGCTAATGCTTTAAAAAATGTCTCATCGTTCATTTTTTAACAAACTCTACTTGAAATATAGCTTAATTTCATAAGATTTTGAGAACACGTGAAATGCTTACAGTCTTTCATGTGTCGTACTAAAAACACAAACTGAAAATCCTATTCTTCATCCCTTTACATCCTTTGTAAAAGGTATATTTATATTCCAGTGAAGTATGGAAACACAACACCGGTAATTCAGACTGTAATTTCTGACTGTACTGCAGAAATAGTTTAGGCACAGTAAGACCTTCTTAAAAGAGGTCATAATACATTGACTAGAAAGTCCAAGGAGGAGGAGCTCAAGCCTTTGCTTCAAGTTCTTCATAATAAGTACCATTGTACTCTCCAAATTGTAATGAGAGTTAATAGTATCACTTGAAGGAAGGGTGTTTCCTCCCTCCACAGAAACTGCCTTGTGAATCTGTACAGAAGTGTCCTATTCTTTCTTCAGTGAACCAAGGCTTTGGTGAAGTTCAGTTTCAGTGGTGAATTTCAGGAATAAAAAAACAGGGAAAAGTTTTATGCTGCTGAACACACTGGGAAAATTTCCTTCTGTGACAGTGGTTCTGTAGCTGCACATGAAATCTTACTAAAAGATGTTTTATTAACTCCTATTTTGAAATAAAGGAGATTTGGGACCAGCAAACTCATTTAATAAAAGATAGTAGGAGACAGTACTTGGCATTAGATAGACTTATATGGCATTTAATCCTGGCTGTATGGTAGAGAGCGTAATCGCAAGGATGATATACTTAATACAGTAATGGATACACTGAAACTGCATTTAAATTAATACCTAATTCATCAGAAATATTAGGGAGAATAGAAGCAGCATGTTGAAAATAAAAGAAATCTTCAAAGAGAAGTGGGAGTTTGAGGCATGTGAGATGTCTGAAAGATTACAAACAGTTAAAGGCAATAAACTGGAAATGTATACAAATGCCTGTTGGCATTTCTTATAATGGAAATCATACCTAAGAACTGGAAGGGCAACCAATTTTAAATGTAGGAAAGGGATTTTGTCTTTTTCCTTAGTGTTATCCTGTGAAGCTCACAGCTGGAACATAGTATTGCAGCCAAGTGATAGCAGCAATTCACTATTTCTTATTTACCATGGAAAATAGTATATGAATAGAGGCAAATTACTGAGATTCATTCTACAAATCATCAGCTATGAATAAAAGGAGTGGTTAGTTTGTAGGTATATTTTTCATTTGCAAGATTTCCTCCTTCTTGCTTTGCAATACTTAGCCCTAACCTCTCCCAGGAGGCAGGATGTCTGACTGACTCCGTGTCAGCTTCTATTACCCTCCCCCTGGAAAGGGCCGATGGATACAGAACACTTTTGAGTGGGGAAAAAGAGCCAAGATAACTTAGAAAATGTTGGCCTGCTGTACATGTGAGATATAAATATTCTCCTGTCATGGCTGGAAGTTTCAGAGGCCTCAGACTCACTGGAGACACCATGTTGTCACATGCCAGCCTGTTGGAAAACAGCTGGGAAGTCACCACAGAACAAATTACTATTCACAAGGCAAAACCCTAAAACAAAGCCTGCCCTTCAAGTCCTGGTAGCCTAGTAGGGTGCAGCATGGTTCAAGATGCTGAGATATCAGCTGTGCAACCAGAGGACCTTGGTGGCCTGTTGCCAAGAGCCCAGTGTCTGTGTCTCATTTGCATGTGCAAGGTCAGATTTTAAGCCGAGTTCAGTGCACACAGCTAGAGCCCTGCCAGTAGCCACAGCGCTTCTTCAAATTCAGAGAGAGAAAGGGTGTGTGCAATGGTTTGAGAAGCAGTGAGACAGAGAGACGGGTACAACACCCAGTCACTGAAACCATGGCCAGCTTTATTTCTGGGACGATGCATGGCAATTTCAAATTGTTAGGTGGTTATATCCCTTGGGCTTGTTCAGACCTGTGATAGGAAATGCCTGCTCACAAATACACCAGCATTTCCAAAGAGCCTTGTGCAAACAGCCGTCCTCACATATAGCCGTTACCAACCAGGCAGTTATACAAATTCACTTTGGCAAAGTTTGGGCTGCAGCACACTTACTTGATCAATTTTACTTTAGCTTTCATCTCAGTTTGTTCCGGGATCTTTTTGAGACATGATCCCTCTTTCCCTCCCAGGGTATGAACATTCTAACTGAGACGTGCTCTGAACTATCCCTCCCTCTCCTCCTGCAACTGCACAACAGGGATTGGGCATGCTCAGACAGTCGAATCTGCTGAGCCAAGAAACTCTATGAATTCTAGTTGTTGTTTTGGAGCCATTTGGGTTTTCTTTCTTCACAGAGTACCTGAGCCTTCCTAGCCAGGGGCTAGTGCATCAGTGAGGCAACATAAATGAAGACACCAGGCATGCTCTTTCTACTGGCAGCTCACATGCAAGGCTTAATGAAGAAGGCAGCATGCAAAGGAAGGCTACTAGCAGCAAGCTGGTTTACAGAGCTAGAAGGGTGATTCCCTGCTTGAACATTCCCAGTTCTCTATGTTGACCAACTGAAATTGGAGACATCTGATCAGAAGACATCTGCAAGTGTAGGCTCAACGTTATCACTGAGAGAGCACAGAAGATCCTGGGCAGTTGCTGCCTCAGCCCTGTGCCTCCTATACAAGGAGATGTGATGGGTGCTAGGGAGGAAATCATCATATGTGTATGGGAGAATTATAAAGAAAAGGGTCACACAGGTCCTTAAGGATGTTGTCTAGATTATCTTGAAGTTATTTGATCAAAGATACTCCTAATTTAAGGAGAGAAATTGCCAAACTAATGACAGGGGATAGAAGAAGGAGTTAGCATACATATTGCTGCCAAGGAGGATTCAATGGTTCTCCATAAATAAACACACAAGGAATATTTATACAAGACATCCTAACGTCAGATATACTAGTGGACGATCTTGGAGGAGACATGACTTTCTTCTTAGGTGCTCTGCTAGGGAAGTCTAGATACTGAAGAGACTGATGCTTTTGCTGTGGATGGGTTAAAGAGAAAAAACTAGCTATTTGACACACTCAGCTGCTGGAGCAGGGGCCTGAAGTGTGACGTTGCTCAGTGTTTGCTCTGAGATCTCTTATGGTGTACACATTTCTGATCTTATTTCTTATGCACACAGAATCACGGAATCACAGAATATTAGGGGCTGGAAGGGACCTCGAAAGATCTTATGCACTGTGGAAAAGATGAAGCAGCATGTTGGAACCGAACATCCCTTGCTTACCTTCACTCTTGATCTTGCCTTTAGCCCTGGTGAGGCCAGGATTCATGTTCAATGATGTTCCTCACTGAAATAAATCTTCAAACTGTTTGAGAGCAAGCAGTCTCTGGTGTATTTTACTCCTGTTTACCTGTACAAATCAATGAGTCTGCAAAGAACTTGAGCAGCCAAAAAACTGTCATCTTAAAAGAAAGATACAGAGCAATTTCATTCTCAATCCTGAGATTACAGATTGAGTTAGTGTAGATACACGATCAATTAAGCTGGTAGGATCAGAGTTGCTTCTAATATCCAGGATGCCAACAGAGCAGCTCTTCTCACGTGCATATCAAAATGTTGAGAGATGTAGTGTACTTAGCTAAAACCAGATGCTTAATGTAACTATGTGGTTCTACCAGAAACTCACTTAGGGATCATATTATCCTTTCTGTGCCTCCAAAGCTCTAGATTGTTGTGGGATAGTTATTGGTTCATTGTCGCAGATGGGACAATATCTGACCTTCAGCAACTGGTGATGTATTTAATCCAAATTCCAAACATGAAGCAATATGGTAATCTGCTATTGCTGGTTATGAATCTTAAAAAAAACCCAACCAAACAAAAAAACACAACAAACCACAACACAACAAAACACATAAGAGCTATCATTGTCTTGATTGTCATAGTTTCTTATTGCCATTGGTGATAGATACTATCTCCAATTGTAAACAAAGCAATAGATTTTCTTGACTGAATTCAATTTGTGACCTAGCTATACTAATTTTTAAGCTTGCTTGGCTTCCTTCATGGCAGAGTCAGTTACCATTACTGTCACATGCAGCTGCTTTTTTCCTATATGGATTCACTTGCAAGATTTTATGGTGAATTTTTTTCCTACATAATTTAGAACTCTTGAAAAATGTGTAGGCTAAAAAAAGAACATGGACAGCTCAGAGAGCATTCCAGTGCACAGAAAGCACTGAAGGAGTCTCCAAAATGTTACAGGAGTGCTATTGTTAATGCAGAAGCTTGGTAAGGACCTGAGTTTCATGGGAATGGAGGGGACTCTGGGTCAGCTAGAAGACCATGGCATCAGCCTGTGGAAACAGGGTTGCAATGCAGAAAGCCTTAGAAAACCAAGAAAATGTTCTGAAACAGCACTTATGGAAAGCAGAGTTTCCAAAGGAGTGTGGAGAAGGACAAACAGGAGATGCAATCTCCTCCTCAGTCACCTGGATACAAGTAATACCTCAGGTGTCCTTCTGCGTAGCATCATCTCTGGTCCTTAGTCACTCTCAGCACTCTTCTCTGAGCCACATTCAGCATCACTTTGGGTGTATGGCTACCCAAACACTCCAAGAACATATGCATGTGCACCAAATATGGACAGAGGGACAGTCTCCCTGGTGACGACAGATGGCAATTACCTCCTCCAAAACTCATGAATGGCCTGTAGACAATGTCTTCCCCTATGCACAGCCAAGAGGGAACCGTATGCTGGAAGAGGATAAGGAGACCTTACTCACCAGGGAGGCTGCAGGTTTTGCTCTAACCTCATGGCTTTTGGCCTTGACTACAGAATTCATGGGTACTCCTGCCATGTACCTGGTTATCTACAACACTTTCCAGATCTTTCTTCCAGTTTTTGCTTTCTTGTCATGTATGTCTGGTTTGCATTTGGGCCCAGGACCATGGTCTTATAGTTGGCGTTTCTGAAATGCACATTGCTTGCACAGTGCCAACTCCAGAGAGTCCTCCAGAGTACTGTGTATCAGCAGCATGTCCCTCTTCCCATTCTCAGTCTTTGTGAACTGCAAATACTGTTCTCAATGGTATTACATTTTTTTAAAGTCAATGATCAAATTATAAAATAACACAGTTTGCAGTGGAAGTAAATTTAATTGGTAAATTCTGACACAGGATAACATTTGTGACATTAAGTAGAATATTTAGTCTATTTAATGCATTGATATGCTATTGATGCCTAAAAAATTACATAGAACCAAATTAAATGTCTTTTTATGTCAGCATTTCTATTAAGTGCACTCAACATACAAACTCAAAAGCCTCAGCATTCTACCCTGGGAAGATTAACTTACCAGATCTCTGTGTATCTTTGCTTAAACTATATTGCCATCTCTCTGATTTTTGTTGTTAATTGAAACCTATATCAATATCATTTTTCCTAAGATCAAGATCAGTCCTAGACTTATTTAGGTTTTTTTCTCCTTTTAAGTATTAGCTCCAAAATAGCTGCCTTCCTGTTCTCTGGAACTCCTCTAGTACTCAACAAGGTATTTAAAACAAGCAGTGTGGATCTACAAGCTTTTTTTTTCGTGTTCAGATATAAGTTAGCCTGATTTATTGATTTACGAATTACTTTCTTATAGCTTCAGTTTTGTATTATCCTTTAATATCTTTGCAAGGAAGAATGTTTCACTGTTTTGAATATTTTCGAAAAAAAAATATGCATCGACCAGCTGTGACATTCCATCATCGTTATTGACAGTTCCTCTATTTCAATCTACAATTTTATGAGTGGCTTTTGTTCCCAGATATCTGTTGCTATCTGTGTTTGATTCTCTCTTGTGTTCTTTTCCTTCCTTTATTAGTCTTTTGCAGCATCTGGCTTCCTCTCTATGTTCATTGTTATCATATTTCCTGTTTCTTTTGTTTGTTTGTGTTTTGAGTTTGTTTGTCTTGCACTTTACTTTGCTAATGCTGTTTTTTAATCAACATAAATTTCTGTTCTTATTACAGGCTGCTGTTTTTAAACTACATATATTTGTAAATAAATCTTTGTTGTTAGTTACAGTTTCCTATTTGTATTTTTCCTCTGATTGATTTGACTTACAATTATTTTCAAGTTGGAGAAATAGCTCCTTCAAAAACTCCTGTATATACTTCTTTATACATGCAAAGCAGACCAAACACATACATTGTATGCATAACATGACAAAACCCTGTGTCTTGATGGCCTTTTTAAAACAAATACTAACTTGTAATTTTACAAGCAATTTCTCTTTATCTGATTATATGAGATGCAGAATTCTCTGGGTTGGATATAATGTGTTTTGAAGCATTCTTAAAATTCCAAAGACACTGAAACACTGACAGCATGAGACCACCAAAAAGTCAACAAGAGTTCACTGATCTCCACAACATGAGCTGTCATTTTCCTTGTTTAGTGGAATTTGATCAATTCTGGCAAATAGCCTCCCTGGAAAACTATTAGGCATATATTTAAAGTTTAGCACATGCTGAAGAATTTTACAGAATGAAGCTGAATTTAAGCTCATTTTAAAGTGATTTGCTGACACCTGTAGCACCCATCTGAAAAAAAGTCACAAAAATAAAGAGCAGCTATTAGTAGATATTATTCAAACATTTAAAATTAAGCATATGATTGAAACCACTGCTACATCGCAGCAGGTGTGTCCAGATTATAACTTACCGTACAGTACAGCATAACATCCATGGGTAATTAAGAGGTCAAACACATCTATATCTCACAGGGTTCACATCTGTGAGCTTGTAGATGAAATGCTTGTGGTCTGCTCTCCACAGCCTTGATCTTCCAAAGTACTTGGAGATCTTCAGAAGCAAGGGCAAGTAAATGATCCCACTCAATCACAGGACTACTGATATGTTTAAAGGTCTTACCAATTTAGGCCTATAAATACCAGAGTAACACTGTAAGTACTAGCACCCAAACTTCTGTAATTAAAACTCACCGGCACTCTTTTGAAATAGTGCCTGTCAGAGCTCATCAGTGTCTTGGTTAGCACATCTACAACAGCTTAGCAGTCTTGTATCGAGACAGTTACTCACTGAAAATGTACCTTTGCTGAAATTAAAACCAGTGGCAGATCTGATGCGGCATCAGCTGCACCAATCAATGCTCCTTGGCTTCTGGAATAAGTTTCTAGAGAAGAAGAATAGCAGAGAGAGCACATGTATAAGCCTTGCTGCAGAATTGTGGATAGACTGATCTGTTGTTCAGAATTTTGCTTCACCTGGAGAGGAAAATGTCTCCTGCTGTGAGTGATTTACCGCCCAGGGCAAAACTCATCTTTCTAGCCCAATGAGTATTTAATTGCTTACACAGTATGCATCAACAGCAGTAGGAGAAAATGTCTCTTAAATAAATGCCCAGTATCAATCAGAAGGAACAAGGGTTTGAATCTGTCTCAAATGCCCTAAAAGAACACCATGATGAACAAGTCACTTACTATACTGGTGTTGGTAAGGATCACTCTGGTAGGTTTTGCCTTCTATTTCTGACTAAGGAAGCAAAAATAATAAAAGGAGTGTTGTATATGTGCAGCCCCTTTCTTGCAGCATTATAGAGCAGGACTGGAGAAAAATAGCTCATGTAGAATCACAGAATCATAGAATTGTTTTGATTGGAAGAGACCTTTAAGATCATCAAGTCAAACCATTAACTCAGAACTCCCAAATCACTACTAAGCCATGTCCCTGAGCACCGCGTCTAATTGTCTTTTAAATACCTTCAGGGATGATGACTCCACCACCTCCCCGGGTAGCCTCTTGCAGTGCTTGACAAGCCTTTCAGTGAAGAAATTTTTCCTAAAATCCAACCTAAACCTCCTCTGGTGCAACTTCTCTTTTCCTGTTACTTGTGACTTGGGAGAACATACTGACCTCCACCTCACTACAACCTTCTTTCAAGGTGTTGTAGAGAGTGATAAGGCCTCGCTTCAGCCTCCTATTCTCCAGCCTAAACAGCCCCAGTTCCCTCAGCTGCTCCTAATAAGCTTTGTGCTCTAGACCCTTCACCATCTCTGTTGCCCTTCTTTGGGCATGGTCCAAATGCATATCTCTATGTGTATCTGAAGTCTTGAAGAATGTGGAAATAAAAAGCAGAATGGAGGTGGGCTGCTTGCAAAGTAGAAGTAGATGTAGCCTCGACTAATGTAATGAAACTGTGAGTTTGCAACCGCAGCATGAGAAGTGAGAGCGTGTGCAATACTACCTGTGCTTTGAGTGAAGGGTCTGAGGGGCTGAAACTCCAGAGTTCCTTCTCCTGAGGTGTTAGATCCCTGCTCAAAGCAAGAAGCTGAGAGTATTTTTCTTTTTCTCTTCTGTTCATTAGCTTGTTTTAGATTGAAGAAAAAAAATCAAAACCTGTGGAAGGAGTGGTGAGACACTTCCTGCTGGATCTGCTTGGCCTTAGATAGCAAAACAAAAGCATGGATCATCTAATCCACAAAATGTGAAGTTTAATAGAATGAGAGGCTGGGGCCAGCATCCTAGCCTCTCATTGTGCAGCACTGTTGCCTCCCTTTCTGCTAGATCTGCTATAGGCCCCCATAAGCCCTGACTCTTTGGAGCAGTGCTCTATGTTTTTAAATCATTCAAGCCTTCAGTCTAATTTGAGGAATGTTCAGTGAAGACAATTATCTCCAAAAACATGTCAGATGCAAACATAGAATGTACCAAGCTGCTTGTGCAGAAAATAGCAAAACTCTAAGTAACACTTAAAAGCAAGCCTGAATAAAACTATTATGGGGTTTCTCTCTTTACAAAATGCAGACAGTAAAAACCAGTTAATGTAAGAATTAACCAATATCCACTGTTGATTAAGGAAGGACAAAAACAAAAAAAAAATTATTTATACCAGCCCATTAAAAATACCTAGCAGCACTGCCAGATGCCCGAAGGTAGCACTGCTTTGCTCATAAGCCAGCTGGCCACCTTTGAGCAGGGTCGCTCTCCCAAACTGCATTGGGAGCATCTGATGGACTACCAGCTCAGGAATGCTGCGCTCCCGCAGCTCTGTTTTCCCAGTTGTCAGCTCTGTTTATAAATTGTCCACTTATAGCAAATCTAGCACCTGCTACAGACACCTCAAGTTGCCAAGCGCTAGAATCTATCTCAAAAGGAGCCATTTGATGCTTTAGCCCATTCTTCTCAATTCTTTGGTTAATGTATCTTTCCAGGATTTCTGAGGACAAGTGTAGGCCGTTGTGAACAAACTGGACATGCCTCTAGAATTACTTTCAGGTAGACCTAAGATGTACAGTATTAACTTTCAGAATAAAATAACTGGTCTATTGGGACCTGACCATACCACCCCTAGTATGTTTGCCCTTTACACAGCACTTAAAGACAAATTTAGACTGTCAATTTAGAAAAAAAAAAAAAAAAAAAAAAGTAATAATAAAACAATCCTGCTGAATCTTTTACTGTTTAGTTCAACTGATTTGCAGTTTTGATATTACCAGGATATGATGATTATTCATGAATAACTCTCAGGTGGAAAGTATCAGATGTCTGGATTTGTTCAAACTCGTTCACCTCTTCCTTTAATCAACCTCCCTTACCCTAAAGGTACTCAAACACCAAGGAGCAAACACTCAGTTAAAGGCAGCAAAAAACAGAGAAGCTCATGTGAGCCCCATTGAACAGCCCAAGCACAGACCAAAACACAGCCTGGCTGTGAACAAAACCTACCTCCTGCTGAAAAGGCAAAACTCTGAGGAAAAATCTAGCTGCCAGTCTAGATGGAGATCCCAGGAGTTGTTAATGACCAGCTGAGGAAAAAGCTGAGGCCGGTGCATCTTCAGCCAAAGGGACACTGCGCAGTGCAAGGGCTCCTGGGTTTTGGAATTCATTCCTCCTCCTCTGTGGCCAGAAATAGCCTCAAATTCTTGACCTTCAGGCATAGTATAATCAGCCCATTTATTAATCTGGACTTTTGGAGAGGCTTCAGATGCACAAGGGGTGACTTGGCTCAGAGATTAATTATTTTGTGCAGGGTGGTTGTTTTTCACTTAGGTTAGTGATTTGCTTCTGCATTTCTAGCATTTTGTGAGGCGTAACTGGAATAACTTGAGGCTGTCAGAGTATGACATGGGCTTCCCTCATGTAGCCAAATCAGAATTCACATGGAGGTGAAAGAAATGTGACCTCAAATACCTTAAATGCTATAGATTTCTGATTGTCTCCAAACTGTTTATTTCACTTGCTCTGGTGCAAAGTTGACACAAAATGCTACTGAGAAAAATTTCTCGAACAATAATTGCCTTTTACCTGGGTAATGCAGATTGCACAACTCACCAGCGATCCTAGCCCGCAAGGCCAGTGGCACTGCCTTGCATCTGGACCACACTAACTCAGGAAAGGTCTTCACACCATGAACAGGTGGTCCTGTTGGTCTATCTTCAGGGAAGGCGGCAGCCAGTGGTGCTGAAGAGCGACAGCCTAGAAACACTTCATTAATTTGTGAAGCTCACTGCCTCAAGATAAAAGGAGGTCAAGTGCTCAAGAGGACTCCAAATGGATTAGCTTTTGTATTGCTACTGCAGACTTCTAATTATACTTGACGTTCACAGACAACAATAGAGAAACATTCACATTAGAAGGCATTATCCAACCTTTCCTGGAGTTAAGGAAAAAAAGACAAAAAAACATTGTCCAAATAATTTCTCAGGAGCACCTGGCAAAGTCTAGTAAAAAATTAAACAGTCCACCAGAGAGACACTATTGCCATATGGCTGCTCCCAAATGCCTCCCAAGTGCCTCCTGGCTTGCTGAGTGGTAAGCATAGGGGCAAGGAACATCGCTGCATCTAAATAGCAAGCCTTCATCACTGCTTGATTAGCCCAGGAGATGGTGGCTGTGCAAATTATCAGCAAAAGGTGGAAGCAGGGCTTTAGTGGGACGAGGTTTGGTGAAGTGTGGATTTGATAGGCTGGCATGACCAGCAACCCTGACCACTTGCACCTCGTGGCAGTGGTGACCAGGTTCTGGGCCCTTTGCAAAGGAAGGCAGAGAGCTGCCTCCCAACTCAGTGCACATCTACCATCAGATCCCTGACTGGAGCCCCAGGCACATACCTCAGAGGTGGCCTTGAAATCCTTCCAAAACACTGGTAGAATGATTCAAAATATGTTGGTATGGACTGTGCTATTATGGTGGTACTAGCCAGCTTGGTCTTTGCATCTAATATCAAATGCACTTGTATATAGTATGGGAACAATAAGAACGAAAACAACATTTATCAGGCTTCCCAGATGCTACTTAAAACATTGAAAAAATATTGGTTTAAGCATAGTACACAGATCTTAACACAAACCTTTGAAATATGCTTCTTTCCTCTATAGTTATTATGCAGAAGAGATGTAAAACTAAATTCAGAGACTTGAAATATATTCTAGGCCTTTGGTGCTCTAAATTGACCCTTGTCTAATATTGTTCCAGTTAATCTGAAAAAGTTTTACACTGAACACTCTGTCTCCAGTTTTAACGTTATTCACTTTTGTGGTTATATTTTCATAACAAGGTATTGTAAGAATACTTTACAAGATGTTTTAAGAATATGACCTCACTGGTAGACCAGTCTTTCACACCACAAATCTGCTTTTTAGACTTCAACAATAATTTCTAAGCACTTAGAGAGGTCTAAAAATGCAATACTCTTTCTGAGCATGGCTTAGTGGTCAAGAGAGATTTTGCTGATCTAAATTCACCTTCTCCTACCAAATATAGAAAAAAGGAACCTTTGAAGCTGAAGAACAGCTAAGAATAATTGTAAATAAAGAAATAGAATCACAAGGACAGGAAGCAGTATTCATATTGCGGCTTTAGGCGATTATCAAACTGAAATAAGAAGCCAGAAAGTTTTCACTTCATCAGCAAAACTTAGATTTACTACCCTACTTATAGTACTCCTTTGCTTGTGGATCATTTCAGATAAACTGCTTTCTTCTCTTTTGTTTTCACATCAGTGAATAAAAATCCTTTCTCAATAAAATCCTGAAATACTCAATGTAGACATACAATTGTGTTAAATCCTAGTCATCAGTGAAGTAGTTCAGAAAATGCCCACTGAGGTGTACTGATAGAGATAAAAATGTTTATAAGAGCTTAGAAACCTATTTTCAAATTAGGTTAGCTCTCAAATGCACGTTAGCATTTTCTCACAGATCTTCAGAACAGCTCAAAAAGTTGCGTGTGAGGAGTTTTTTGGAATGTGGCCATCAGCTCGACTGTGAGAGTGGTTAGGTGTTGAGTAAGCACTTCTGGAAGTGCTTTCCAGTCGTGTCTGAGGGCTGATTATGGGAGAGCATGACCTACTTTAAAAATTTGGCCCACTGCACAGGGAGAACAGAAAATACAGTGAAGGTCAAGCTGTACATGTAAGCATCAACAAATGCATCTTTACATAGAGTGCTGCTAACACTGCTCTGGAAGTCATTGTATTGAAATGAGTTCATAATGGAAATATGTTGAGGAAATCATTGTATCTACCTGGATGCTGCAAAGCCATGTCCAACAGGCATCCAGTGACAGAGAAAAAATAACTGCTGCAGGCTTGAAGACATTCACATGTTCAAGGCTAAGCTCTTCCTGTGTTTATATATTTGAGAGGACACAGTTTTAATTGTCACATTGTACTGACATGACAGATACCTGCACTCATGCCACACAGCTTGTGCAGGCATGTAGTCCTTAACAGAAGCCACAGCTTTTGGCTCCAGTCAACAGTACGTGCGTCTTGACAGGTTACTCTTGTTTACTGTCTTGGCTGAGAGTCCAACCTTCGGGTCACTGAGCTGATACTGCACAGAACATACTTTCCTGTATTTGGTAGCACTTGTTTTTCTCACAAACATATCAGTAGTGCTAAGTGCACATTTCATTTTCATATTCCATATTTTCTTATGTATATCTCAGATGGCATTGTATATCACCTACGTATGCTGACTTGCAATGCTCCACTGACCTCTAATATTTCTGCAGTGTCAGTTGCAAGGAATTTGCTGATGAATATCTGGCCCCTGATGTGCAACTTCACTAAGCAGGGAAATTTCGGTGCAATTTATCACACTCTGTTGCTGAGTGTATTTCAGACCATGCTTTGGAATAGGTAGCCTCACTCTTCAAATCAAACCTCCCCTGAGTTTTGCCTGACACATTTTTATCTGAAAGAATGAATGTCCTCATTATCATAACTTTGTCATGCTTTTCTCTTACTACAAGCTGGTTCCATGCTGTGTGATATTTCCTCCTCCAGTCTCTATGGGAATACTGCATCTAATAATATAAAATTTTCTTAACTTCAGCTTTCCTTGAAAGCAACAAGGAAAGAATCAGGTCTGAGTTGCCCATAAGGACAGAGATAGCCAACAATGAGCAATATGCAACACACCTCAAAATGTGGCACAAGTGGTTCCCATGTAACTAAGTGGCTCTTTTTAAGAAGCAGGATAATTAACATTGCAAAACACATACAAAGACAGAAGTTTCAACAGCTTCCTTTCACTGCAGTGTTCAGCTTGAAGACTGAAAGAAGCATCACAAGAACATCATCAGAAACAGCTCTGGTCTCACTGTCTGAGATCAGGGCATATCTTGTGAGATCGAGACCTTTATTATAGGCTAAATCCCATCATGCTAATTCATGCTTTACACAGTCTAGAGGCGGGATGCAGCTCAAGAAATCTAAACTTTCTTCACAGCTAACTTACTCTAGAGCTGGCTGGGTCACCTCATACATACCCTTTTACCTTCTCAGACTTTCATTTTACCATCTCTGAAATAGAGCTAGCAATGTTTTCTTGTGGTGCTTGAAGATCAGCTGCTGAGAAGAGGTACTTTACTATTATATAGGTAAAAATATCTATGACTTTGTGGGAGCTCTGCACAAATAAAGAGGTGTGTACTCTCCCTGAAGTGCTCATCATAGGACGTGAATCTCTCTGAGGTACAGAAATACCATCTCCTTACGACCAACAGGGAACCGATCACACGCTACCATTGCTGCTTTGCATCCATATCTACCTCTCACCACCTCCACGTGGTTGCACAAACACAAACCTTTCCAGACACTTCACCTACCACCAGTGTCCTGCTACAAACCCACACTGCTTCACAGCTGAGACATTGATCAAAGTCTGAATGGTTATACCCATGGACTGAGATGACAAGTGCTGGCCTCAGGGTCCTGCCCAAAGTAGAACATTTTGTTTGTTATGCAAAACAGTGCAGTTCAGAAGGATCCACCAGCCATGGTCAGTGTGCCAAACCAGGACATGGAAAATGGGAGGTCAAGTTATTTATCTGAATTGGCCAGTGAGAGAACTCGAACTGAAGTCTCTCATATAAGCAGCCTACAACTGGTTCTCACATCTTGGTAATAGAGTAAAATTTGAAAAACAGAGAAAGTAAGACAAGGTGAAAGAAAGTGGTTGGTTTAGATGCCTTCAGATAAGGAGTTTCAGGTGGAAGCCCAGCAGATATGCTGTAAGCAAAGCTCCTCAGCAGTCGCTCTTACAGACTCACAAATACAACATGCTGACCTTCACAGGTTTCATTTTGGGTGATTACTAGTCCCTTGGAAAGAGTCTAGGCTAGCTCTGGACCATCAACGTTGTTCATACACAGAAACTACTTTTACAACACTTGAGAGTGGCTTGCAAATCTATCCTCCAGTTACCTTGGATACATTTTACCACGACCTTGCATAACTGGATTTCCTGATGCAACTAGGTAACACGAGTAGAAGAAGTCTATGAAAATGGAAGAGATTAAAAAAAAAACCTCCTTTTTTTTTTTTTTTCATTTTCCACATTCTTCAGCATTCTGGCTATTCACAAGTAGTTGGAAGGCCTTTTTCTAGGAGTGAGGTGCTACAGTTAAGGCCGCCATACAGCTCTAAAAACACTATAGCTATAAAATGGCTTTTTGTGAGTCCTAGTTACTTACTTGTGGGAAAAGGAAAACAAGGTTATGTCCCACAGCACCATAAGCAAAACATATTTCATTTTAGAGTAGACTACTATAAAAGCAAATACTAAAAATTGCTATATCGAAACCTCAAGGTATTCACCAAAACATTTTCCGATCTTTTTTCTTTTTTTTTTTAAATAAAAAATAGTTGTGTTTTTCTTCCTTTTATATATATAGAGGACACTTGTTTCCCAGGATGCCTTCCTGAGGGTAAGTCATCAGGAGTGGAGTAGAATTTAAAATTAAGCTTATTTATTTATTTATTCTGGCTAGATACATCACTAGCACTTGGTTGCATTGTTTCCTCTTATAGTAAGTAATCGACATTTTTCTTTCTTGTACAGCATTTCAATCTTCATTTGGCAGTAGTTTAAACATGCCACTATTAGCAATTTTAAGCATACCCTGAAATAAACACACTGAAGAGAAAGATACCTCCTGGTTTACTTCTAATTCCAATTAAAGGTTTACTAGAAACTCTCTGGGAAGGAAATATAACCTCAAGCAAACTATTTTAATGCTGTAAGGACAAACAAACTCTCAGGCAAAGCTAAACACAGCTCTCTGTAAATTACAGGGCAGTCATTCTCAGAGTATGAAAGGACATAAGCAGACTAAACTGACTTTCTCCACTCTCACAAATGAGAAATAACACACAGCAGAGAGAGAATTAATTGTCTAATCCTAAAATAAAGAGCCAAGTTAATGTTATTATGATTGCAGTTGTGGATATTTTTGATAGTACTGCTTGTTTTTGAGCCCATCCTTCCACACAGACCTCAGATGTGCAAGCACCCTTATAGAAAGATCTGCCATAAAAGACTAGAAAATACGAAAAAGAAAAATGAGTGAGTGAGAAAAAGCCCACTTGTAGCTTGTCTAATAGTAGACAGACCTGTGACCTGACTAAGGTCAAACCTAGGAGAGAAAGCAGACCCTGCAGGGCTGTTACTCTGTGTTTTATACAAACAGTTGCTCCTGGGTCCTGACCTCTTGGCCCAAGAAGACAGTCTTGTTTAAGGTTGGAAGAAAACAGAAATGAATAAAGCCTGGCAGTTTTTGAAGGAGAAATGCCTTAATTCCATGAAGACAGATCAGTTGCCTGCCTGTGGAAAGCTAACTTCTGCCAGCTAGGTTTGATGCAAACTGGTCTCCTCCTGAAGAGCTTTCCCATTTAGTATTCATGCACAAGATAGCTAATCAAAGTGGAGTCCTTTGTATTTCATTAATAGATGTTTTTAGTAAAATGGAACTGATCTCCTGGATTTTTTAAAATAAAACTACCAAAAATAGTCTCTTACCACTGCTAAAAAGTTAATACAGTCCAAATTCTCATGGAAAGCATCAGTATGTGATATTTTCTTCTACCACCCACACGAAATGCCATGTACCTCACCTGGTGTCCTGGAGCCTTTTCCACTATCCATAAAAGGGAGACTGTGCTGCACACTATTCCTTTCATCGTATTAGGTGCTTATAATAATGAGGCATTTGCGTTTGAGGCAATTTTGTACTATTAGGGTCATTAAACAGATCAAACAAAAAATACACTCTGTTCTAAAAAAATATTTGGCAATGGCTCTATATGAAGACTAATAAGGTTAACAGGAGCACATATAGGAATCTGGAGTCTGGGGCACAAATCTTATGCTGAGTGGTCTCATCTTACTCAGAGTATTAAGCATTGTTTAGTCTCTGTAACTAGCCCCAGTGACTCCATGCAATAACTCACACTACCAGGTCAGAAGGATTGATGTTGATTCTCCTTAGCCCTTCACGAGAAAGAAAAAAATGAGAAAAATAACATCATGGTTTCTTACTTATTTTTAACTGACTCAAGCTTTTAGTTTACAGTTATGGAACATTAACTGAGAACACCTCTTCCTGTTTGAGTTTCAGTATAAGTCATCTTGGGGTACTCTTTATGAACCGAGAAGGCTCTTAAGAGCTGTTTTAAAAATTAGTACTTGTGTCCAAGATTGTACACTGACATCTCTGGTAACTACAGTAGTTTGTTAGTGTGATAGGCTGTGCTATTAGCATTTAATTTCAGGATCTTTTATAAGATTTGTGTAAGGCTTTGATCTGTGCATTTCTTTGAAATACGACAGGATCAATATTGTTTCAATTGTGATTTGGTTCTTTTTCTGTGCAAGATACACAAGAAATTCTCATCCTTAACGGTATTTCCCCACAACACAACACTGTTCATTGTGACAGGGAGCAGGAAACACTGTAGAAACAGGGGATGGTTAAAGTCAGAAGAATGTTAATTATGTAGTGGGAAATTAGCTGGAGCAATGCTTTTCAACCTCTTTCTGTTTGGAAGTCCATAGAAATATGCAAGCGTGTGCAAACCACTTTTCAGAAAAAAACAACCACAAAGTTGCTAATGTACTTGTGTTTGGGTGGTCTTCCAAAAACCTTTTTTCTCTCTAGAAGGGTAACTGCTAAACTATGACACTGGTATAGAGGTTCTTTCTTCAGAAGCTAGGAAATGCTACAGGTTCTTGTGAGAACTTCAGTTGCTAGGATTTTAACCACTGCAAAAATATTTCTTTCAGCAATAGCATGCTCAAACCCTCTCCCTGTTTGAGCTGTAGCAAAGACAAGACATACTGGTATCTTCTGATAGTTTTTTTTATTTTTCTTGGCTAATTGTTGTACAATTTTAATAATACTTAATTTGATATTTCCTGTCATCATAGACTGAGATGACCTGTTTCCAACGGAGTCATTCTTAATTATCAGTATTAACTAGCATGGGTTCTGATAATCAATAGTTACATAGCCATTACCTTGCTGAACGGTGTATAATTTGACCATACTTGCTGTGCAGTTTATATGTTACAATATTTATTTCTTATTTTATTAAAATACAAGGGGAAATAAAGTCAGTTTCTAACTCCTTTCTTTCCCTGTAGCTTTATCTAGTAAAGGTCCTATCTACATTTCATCCCTCTGCATATCTGAAAACAAAAATCTAAGTTCTCTCAAATATACATGACATAGATACTTTCCTTACTCAAGGAAGAGCCTTGATCAGTTTGCATCTCTACTCCTTTCTATTTAGAGGACTAGACATAGACTTCCAGGATTGTTATCTCATATTTTGGAGGGATTTTAGACTCAAATACTATTTCTTATTCAGGCACAGGAAGCATCTACATTGTAGGCATTCTTTCTTTCATAAATATTGAACAAAGATTTATTTCTTGCATACAAATACCCTGCTCCTCTGAGCTTTGAGAAATTGTAATTCCTTCCCAGGGTGAATTATAAAAAAAGATTATTGCTTGACTGAATTTCCACAGTAGAGACTCTAGCCTTCGGCTTTAGTAATCAAGCTTGGTTACAAAAATATTTGGTTATTTTTGGTTAATGAGAACTTTTGAAGTTACCCTTGAATGTACTTTTTTCCCTTTCCCAGCATCTCCATGTTCCTAAAATTTGTCATTAGCAGTTGTGTCAACATGGCTTAGAGAAGCTGAAAGAAAACAAGTTGGAAGGCTTTTAGAGTATAGTCACTTTCTTGTATAAAGATACACTAATTATTTTTTTTAAAATGTCAACACCTGGTGTTTATCCTGGTGTGGATAACAGACACATGAATAATTTCTTTCTGATGGTCCAAAATCAGCATCTACTAAAGCAGCCATTAGGCTCTGTTTGGAATCAGAATTTGGTTACTTACTGACTTTTTCAATGGAAAACCGTATTTCCTATTTAGCTTCTTTAGACAGCCTTAAATATGTGATTTGATTCTTTTTGTGTGCAAGATACATAAGAAACTCCGATCCTTAAAAGTATTTCTCGGCAACACAACACTGTTCATGGAAACTGGAGATTTGTGTGAAGAAATGAGAAGAAAGGGAACAAATTGGCATCACAGATTGGCAATTTTAAAAGAAATGTTACAACATAAAAACATTTTTATGCTCCGTAAAACAGCCTCAGGTTTAAATGTGTCTACACAGCTGGAAACAGGCCATCACAGAAACTGTCTCAGAATTTCTCCCTACAGCTTGAGCCTTCATCAGAGCTGTAGGAAGGGATCACTAACCATTTTTCTGCTTTTGAGCACGTATATAAGCATGTAGCCTGATAGCTTTTAATTTATTACAGAAAAATGTATTGTCACTTGCAACCATTGTGGAGGTTAGCTTTCTAGCATAATTCTAGTAGGTGATAATGTGCAACAGAGAGCTGCAAGGTGAAAGGGCAATGGGCTGAATTACTTATTGTAAAATAAGGTGTCCTCATGTAAGCTTAGCTTGTGGAAGGATGGGCTTTGTTCTGACAAAGAACTGCTAGAAAGATTCTCTTAATTCGTGATGGCAGAGGTTTCAGTGTCACCTGGAAATTATCTAGGATAAATACTGAGTGGATGTGTGTGAAGTGAGTAGTTATGAGACCTGTCTTCACACAGAAGCACCCTTATATAAAGACATGACTCAAGACAAATGACGTTTAAATCTGAACTTCTCTATAGAATTAACTAATTGACAAAACAGCAGATGATCTCAATGAGTCATCTGAAGATTTAAGATAATGAAAGGTAAGTGATTTCTTAGACAACAAAAAGATTAGAGAGGTCACACATTTTAGCAGGTAAATTGCGTTCAGAAAGTCAGTGTGAGAGAGGATCACAAATTCTTTGGTCAATAGAGATCCTGAGTGCTGAACCCAAATTTATAAAAACATGAAAGAAGCTGTTTGATTTATTTATTTCTTGACCTGCTTAATGTGTTATGTGAGTCAGCTGTCGTTTTCCTGAGGAGAGAAAGTGAACTGAAGCAGTCACTGGAGCAGACTCCTAGAAAACATGGGCTGCAGACAGGAAACATGGGTGGGCGCCCAAACAAACCACAGAATCCTGTTTATCAGCTGAACAGTGAAGAACACCTGAGGAAACTCAACTCAACCACCCCGTGATGCAGGGAGCCAGGGGAGCACAGACCACCTCAATCCTTATACATTTTCAATTTGAGATTAAAAACACTCTGGGGCAGGGATTTCCTCATTGTTTCTGGCAGCACAGTGAGAATTACATGTCGGCTGGAGCCCTCAAGTACCACAATAAGAAAACAATGACAGTAATTTCCTATAAACCTACTGAACCCCTGACTCTAGGATTACTGGTTCCTTGATGGGTAACAAGTATAAAATCTTATCACTTATTTTTCTCTCTATTTTTTTAACCTAATTTTTTAAGTTAATGAAAATAAACTGCATTTTAGTGGATAGCTTTTATTCAGGTAAATAAACAGAGTAGATTTTTTCATTAAGAATGAATTAGCTAATACTGTCCTTACCTCTGTTTTAAATCTGCTTGATTAGAAAGGGAAGCTATAAATAATGTAACCTTTCACTTTCTGTCTGTAGGACAGAGAAATGCAAATGGCAGTCTAGTTGCACATGCCTGAGTGAGAACTGGAACTGGGCAGACTAGCTTGTACCTACATTTTAAGATATTTGAATCAAAGTGGTATTATGGGCTTAAATCTAATCAAAGTTTTTCATGGATTTTCATGTCATATATAATTCCATCTACCTCTTCAATAATGAGCAAAAATAAGGAAAATGAAAAATCACAGAATCACAGAATCACAGAATTATTGAGGCTGAAATAGACCTACGACCTAACACATCATTAACTAGACCATGGCACTAAGTGCCACATCCAATCTTTCCTTAAATACCTCCAGGCATGACGACGCCACCACTTCCCTGGGCAGTCCATTCCAGTGTTTAATCACCCTTTCCATGAGGAAGTGCTTCCTAATATCCAACCTAAACCTCCCCTGGTGCAGCTTCAGGCCATGCCCTCTCATCCTGTCACTAGTTGCCTGGGAGAAGAGCCCGATCCCCACCTGAGTACAACTTCCCTTCAGGTAGTTGTAGAGAGTGATAAGGTCCCCCCCTGAGTATCCTCTTCTCTAGGCTAAACAACTCCAGCTCCCTCAGCCTCTCCTCATAAGACTTTCCCTCCAGTCCCTTCCCCAGCCTTGTCATTCTCCTCTGGACTCACTCCAGCACCTCAAGATCTTTCTTGAAGTGAGGGGCCCAGAACTGCACACAGTACTCAAGGTGAGACCTCACCAGTACCAAGTACAGGGGGAGAATTACATCCCTACTCCTGCTGGCCACATCATTCCTGATAGAAGCCAGGATGCCGTTGGCCTTCCGTGACACCTGGGCACCTGTTACAAATCATCTAGCATAATTTGTAAGAAGATTTATTTAAAAAACAGGCTCTTCTATAAGATGTACATCTTAAGAGCTACTGACTGTGAGTAATATAAAGATAAAATGAATTCATTTAAAAAATCAGTCTACTTATTTAATTGTTACATGTGGATTTAGATGCATGAATGTCAACACATATTTGAAAATCCTAAGTCATATGGCTTTTTCAGATATGGATCAAAATTGTGGTCAGGCAGTCAGGTGTCTCAATTACTTTCAGGAAAGGCTGCTGTAGCATATTGAACACTAAAGAAGGGCTCAAATTGTCCGATATTTGCATGGGGTGGGAGGACAGATACTGCCTTCATGACTTGCCTTTTAACCTTGTTCCCTGGGTCTGATCTAGTTGTAAAGCTGCCACTAGTTTAGTGCCTGGATATGCTGGAAACCATCAGTGGAGTCACCAATATGACAGTAAAGAATGTTGTTATGGCTGATAATGGCTGAAAAATACAGTTGAATGTCTCCCACTGAGCATGAAAGAGATGACAGCAGGCTCTCACCTATATTTCCACAGGGTACAAAGTCTTTCAGTCCTATTTTGTGTGCCTTGAAATGATCTCAGGTATGTACAAAACCAGTCATCCCACAAATGACTTTTAAGGTGACTAAAAGGTATTATTTCTACTAAAAATTACAAGAATGACTCAAGATAATTATCAGGACTTGTTCAACTCCTAGTAGTTCATCCATTCAGTTGTCCCGATGCCAGATAAGCTCCTCATTTAATTTCTTTTTCAATGTATGGCCCTGGTTCATGATTGCCAGTGACCCAATTGTTGCCTTGAGGTCAGACTTTCCTGTGAGTCCCAAGGGTGGCTCCCTAAAAGGTCCAGCTTAATCTCTAATATCAGGAAAAATAAGACATTTCAGGGGGTTTTGAGGAAATTACTGATTCGCAGTTCTGCAATGCCATCCCTCATTCCTCAAAATATAGCAGGGAAATGAGCACTCCAGGAGCCAGTGGTCTGAAATCAGAGAGTTGCAAAGGCATTTTTTTCTCAAATCGTAAATCCAAGAGATAGAAATTGATGTCAGGCTGTTGGGTTCCTCTTATAGACCTTTCCCAGTTGTCAGAACATTTTCTAAATGTTGTCTGATAAAGAGCTGTTAACTAAAAGGGAAACACAATGCCCTTCTGAATTAATTTAAAACTTAGTTTTTTTAATGGGTGGGAAATTGAAAATGACATTTTGAACGACAAACAAATGTCTCTATTTTTCATCCTGAAAAGGCAGGCATGTTGCTTTTGAAGTGTACAAAATAGTAACATATGGTGACATTTCAGCAACATGTCATTTCTATTACCAGTCATGCAGCATTATTTTATCCTGGTTGCTTTTGAGACACTTTATTCAGGTACTAACAGCCCAGGATGAGTGTGAACTCTGTTTCATATTTTATAACACATAAATAATCTCAAAGAGAAAAAAACACACAAGGCTGACTCCATTTTACGGGACTGGTTAGCTTACAGACCTTAAGAAAAGGCTGCAGGATATAATTCCTATTAGTATATGATTACTATTGCAGTTTTTGTAACATCAGTGGTCTCTAAATTAATGTAAAGATACAGAAGACTGACTGGTCTGAGGAAATCCAAGTGTGAAGCTAATATTTCCACAGCCAGTCACTGAGATCAGAGGGAATTCCTGTCTGAGGGACCATACAATCACCCGGTGTAGGAGCTAAGTAGATCATTTTTCTCAAAGAAGCTGGTAGGAAGTGAAAAGTGCAAACATACAAGCTTTCCACATTTTGACATCCTCAGTAAATTATGTTGTTTTCTCATATAATAAAACATTTATAACTAATTGTAAGGATTGTACATGTTTTGTAGTGTTTACAGCTTTTACTGCTGGTGCTCGTGTAACAAAAGTTTCTAACAGCATTTGCATTTTTAAAAGGCTTTCCATGAGTTCTTACCACAGTGTAAAAATAATATATGATGATCAATCTTTCTACTAAATTCTGGAAAGGAAAAGATTTAACATTTTTAATTGTATCCTCTGCTCAATCAAAGGAAAGTAGTAAATATACAATAGGTGTGAATAAGATATCTTTTTTATATCTTTTTCACCACTTTCCTATTTTACTAGCATTCAGATTTGCTCTCCAGTGTAGGCAAACAACCCCTGACCTTTGTAAACACATAGTTATGATCATGGCACACAGGTTCAAAGCATGCAGAAATAATATGTGTTCACTTATAAAAGATAAGGCTCAGACGTTTGGCCTTCCTGCTTTCTCTCTCCAATCATGCACTTTTGCTTTTCCATCTCACTATTTTATTGCCTCAATGTCACCTTTATCTACGCTCTATTTTCTTCTCCCTTTCTTTCTCCCTTAAATATTAATTTGGTCCTGGGTGGCTCAGGGCACTGAAGGCCCTGAGGTAACTTCTTGTCTAAAAACAGAATAAGATGAACTGCAGAACACAGCGTAGGCACGCGATTCTACAGTGCAGCGTCAGCATCTGATTTGTAGGGCTATCCTATCTTCTCTGTGATCAGTGCACAACATCCCAGTAAGCATGCATGATGCCCTTGCTACAGCCTTGCATCTACAGCAGCACACAAGTGTATTATCATGCACATCTTGAGCCAGTTTTTCCAGTGCTTGGGTCCACAAGCCTGTAAGAAAATAATCTGAAGTATAATTTAGTAATACATATACACAAATGTGCTTCCAGATTATTTTTTTTTCATTGCACAACGAAACACAAATGCATAGTGTTTTACTTCAAGTCAGCTGAAGGATTAATGATGTTTAATCACACATGGACATCAGGTAAGTTAAAGTCTTGAAGAGTAACTCTGTTCCTCTTGGCTCACAGCTGCTAGGAGTATTCTATGCACGGGTGCATATGAAGTTCTCAGCAGTGCTTTCAGCAGAGCATGTTCAACATGACGAGAGCGATGAGTTTCCTGAAAGATAAAATAGTCTGTTGCACTGAAATTCCAGCTAACCAGAGTGTCTTTAAATAATGTTAAAGAAATCCAGATGTAATGTGCTCTGTAATGCTTCAGGAGCTGATGATTTAAGTCCTATAACTTAGTTGTAAAGATTTTTCTGAGTCATGTTAAACTCTGCATGTGGTTATGTAGTAAGTACTTCCTAAGTAACTGTGATATGACAACTTTCATGGCCAATCAAGTAATAGACTCAATGCTCCCCAAACAATGGGACATCAGGAAGTATTCCAGCACAGATATTACCATGAGCACCAGGGAATTCAGCTCCTTCTGAGAACATAACACAGTGATAAAACTTTTTGTAAGCCATCTTCAGTATTTTGCAAAATACATCTCGGCCAAATAGAAGATTCTGAACTTTGCATTCTTGTTTTGAGTCCAGAAAAGTATGTTTCACCTTGAAAAATCACTTTAATATTAAAAAGACTTAAACATGTCTATATCTGTGTGCTACTTTATGTTTTTAAAAGAAAATTAGCCTTCCTTTGCCTTTAATGTAAGTGCCATAAGAATATGTTTTCACATTCATTTCAATGCAAATTTTATTTCAAACTCTGTAATGAAGACAGATATTCCCTATCTGTCTGTCTGCCCCTAGCAGTATCTGGTATATTACAGAGGTGCAGAGCTGAAGCCGGTACGTCTAGTAATAGAGTTCAGACAAGGCACCATGTGCTGTGTAGCTGCAATGTGTTCTAAGAACAGTCCGATTTTATATAAATTATAAACTCCTTTCCTTGAACATAAGGTTTTCTTGTGCATCAAACTGCCTCAAAAAGAAAGCATTTTCAAGTGTTTTCCTGGGGAGGCGGTGGAGGGGGCAGGGGAAGCTTTTCTTTGATTATTTCTAGACATGAAGATAATTATTTGCCCAATTTTCTGTTGGAGTAATTGTAAAATGAAAAACAAGTTGAGAAGAGATGCATTAAGCCTGAAATTTTCCCTGCTATGCCAACAAGCCATACATGGTTTGGAAGAAAACAAACTGTTTAAAATAGGCTCCAAATCTCTTTTGATAAAGCTATTTCATGGTTTAATAAATGTGCTGTATTGTTGTTACTGGAGCAACCATGAAGCTCCCTTATCTAAGCAGTACATCACAGGATACGTGACAATAGTACCAATTTTTGAATAAAGTGCTACTGCTGCAATCCTTTCCTGCCCTGAAAGTCTCTTGACCTCATGAAATGAAAGTCTCATTTGGAAAGATGATCTCTTGTCATGGTCATTCCTTAGCCTTAGTCTGTCATCTATATAGCAGTAGAGATGAGGATCCCTTAGAAAATAGAAGAAGATTGACATGTAAAAACCATAGAATCATAAAGTGGTTTGAGTTGGAAGGGACCTTAAAGATCGTCTATTTCCAATTCCCCTGCGATGGGCAGGGACACCTCCCGCTAGACCAGGTTGCTCAAAGCCCATCCAACCTGGCCCTGAGAGGCCAGACTGTAGACTTTTTTAATTGCTACCATGATCTACCCCAGAGCTGAACTAGAAATTATTATAACCAATCTCATTATTCTAACCCAATCTAGTCATCCATAAAATAACCAATACCTTTTACTTTTTATTTTCAGGCATGGTCAGCCATCACTGAATTTGTCTAAAGGTTTACTTAATTGACTACCTCTACATGAAGCTGTAAAAGAAGAAAACAAATAGTAATTCAAATCCATTCACAGAACGGGTTTATTTTTTTTATTCTCTCTTCTTCCCACTACAAATATTAGGGGCTATATTTCTATGAATTTTCTGAATAGGTCACAGAGCTTTAGATGATAAAAATAACTGAAACCAAAAGAACACTTACTGCTCTAGTGTCAATAATATTTCATATTCTTTTAAAGAAATATGATGCTAAAGACATATTTCGAACCTGATTTTTCTAACTGTGTAGTCTTGAGTGGTTCCTGTGAGTAAGGGATACATTATCAACCTCCTTGATAATTTCTTACATAAAGTAACTTATGTAGGCACAGCTTCATTCTCGCATTTTTAAAAGCTCGTTTTGACTTCATTTTGCACTTTTGGGAGAGACACAGCACCCAGTTGACGAATATTTGTACAGACCATATAGATCTTAGTAGGTGTTAAAACTGGCCTAATTTTAAACAGCGTGTACCCAGAGGTTGCATACGTTTAAACCAGTTTAATCCTTGTTGAAGTCAGTTCAGCTTGTCTAAACACAGGATGTTTTCTTTGCACATTACTTACAAGACGATTGCTCTAAGAGACTTTATAATGCATATTCCCTTTCAGATCTTTGAATTTTGATTTCCAAATTGGCTTTGGTAGAACTGTTCTTATGTTACAAATTGTTAAAATACATGGAAGCTTTGTAATTGAAAGAATACTGAATTTTTGCATGGCTGTTCTGCATTTATAAATTATAAAACTTTCAGTGCTAAGTACGTGCAGCACTCCATCCGTATGACCATGATTCATCTTCACTGTCTTTCTCAGCTGCTAATTCCCTGCCAAATTTCACTGCTGGCAGTTCTGTACAGTGTAAATATTTGAAATCTGTATGCAGTTGGCAATAATTACAGAAGTAAGTTAAAAGATCCCAGTGCGTTATTTATTTTTAAAGTGTCTGGACAATTTTCTGTCTCAAGTTAGTAGCACAAATTGCCCCTTTTTTGTCTTGGGCTAGGTTTCTTTCAGTTGCTGTTTCACAACATCAATTTCACAATGCTGAGGCAACAGACAAACTAGTCTGCCTTGGCAACAGGCAATCCTACCCATTTACATTTCCTCTTAAATATTGCTGGAAAATTATGGAGGAGGGGGGCTGCTGCAAAAATACATTTTAATATCATTGCCATCAAGTTAGATATGAGACTAATACTTATCTCTGACTGTAATTGCAGGAACTCCAGATGAGGCGTAATTGATAAATCTTGATACGACTTCAAATGTCTCAAGAGTTTTCACAGCAAGTACATGAGATCACTTGGGTTTTGTCATCTTGTAGGAGGCAGATAGGATAGCTCAAGTGAGGAACATGGGTTTAGGTGACTTAGACCATATCACTAAAGAGAAACCCTGAAGAAGGGGAGGTGCTGCTGGAAAACATGTATTCTCTGGCTGTTGCAACTGGCCTGCCAAGTGTCTGCCTTTTTCTCCTGGCTTCCCAGAGCAAAAGAAAGCTTGCTGTGCTTTGCTGCCAGCGCTCGTGTCACAGGCCTGCAGTGGGGTACAGTTGCAGCTATCAGTACATTTATAATATGGACCTGTCAATCCTTTGCAGTGAATTGTGCTGGCCCTTAATGTACTGCTACTGTCATGGGTAGATTTCCTGTCATTGAAAGCACACAGGTATGGTGTTTTCTTTTTCTGCAGACATTAAACTGGACAATTTTCTTTCTTCTTATTTACAGAGAAAAACATTAGAAAACACAACTATGAATGGTGCTGTAGTGACAGTCACCTGCATTGTCTGTTTCAAGGTTTTTGATGTTCCAGTCCCAGATTAATTAATTATTCTGTGCCTTATGTCTTCAAGCCAGTAAAACTTTGATCTACATTTAAATACATGTAGGCATGGCCTTTATTTACATAGCTCAGATGTTAGGAAAGAAATTATGCTTCCAAATCCTGAAGGCTTTGCCACTGAACTATTAAAACTCTGCACGTACCTTTTTTTATGTGACTGCCTCATAAAACGCAAATAGTTTCTCTGTTTCTTACCTCTATTTACTGGTTGTTGTGGTTGGGTAGAATGACGTTTGAGAAGTGGTTTGGAAAGAAACAAAGGTGATGTCTCAGTGTCCCACTGCTCTGCTGAAAGACAGACTGGGCTATGTCCAGCCCTTTTGCCAGCCTGTGTTGACTTATTTCTCTTCAGAGAGAAGGGGCCTAGCTATTTAACAAGCTCTATGCCAGCACATCCTGCTCTCAGTTGCTTTCAAACCCTGCCCATCAAAATTTCCCTAGTGTGTAGTATCAACATACAGGGGGACAGCCCCTCCCTGGAAACATGTCAAGATAAGGTGGGCAAGTCTATGCGGAGCTCCAGAAAACTCACAGGTCCCCCAGGATGCATCCCACCAACTACTTTGCTGAACTCTGCTGAGCCTTGTGCATGCCAGGATCTCCTGCAGATGATGTCCTTCACATGCCATGGGTACCAAGGAGGTTTTACTCAGGAAGAACTACTGCAGAGGATCAAAACGCTTGTAGGCTCCATCCAACAGAAGGTAACATTATATGGCTAGAGACAGCAGGGCATATCTCCCTGTAGATGACAATGACTGCATACGTATATTTGCAAATAATTGGACTAAACTGTCATGTGGAGCAGGGATGTGGCTTTATATCAGGACTCTGTCAACACAGAATGTGTTTTTCAAGGTTATCAGCCATGGCCTGTTGTTTCTTCCTCCCAGGCTAGAAACTGCCATCTCCTCTGTTGCGCCAGTAAGCATTGCTGTGGCTGCTCTTTAAACTGGATACGCTTATGATCTGATGCAAAAAAAAATAGCAAACAGAGTGGCTTTTAGAAAGGATTCTAACTGACGACAGAGAAAAGCATAACTCCAAAGAGATGACGAGGTTATTACCAACAATTTAATTTGGCACTCCCCAGTTTCAGGGATGGCTGAGATGTACACCAACAAGCGGCTGAACCAGCACAGTTTACAGCAAAATTTGAAGGCAAATGCGACTTTGTAATCTCCAGTACTTGAGCAGCCGATCTGTGACCCTCTCTCCATGCACAGGGAGCAGTGTCGTGAGTCGCCAGCCTCAGTCATGCCGCGTCTGATCAGGAGCCAGTGCTCTTGGCAGAGGTTTTTGGGTTTTTACGCAGAAACATTGCACAACTTTGGTTTAGACAAGCCGTGTAAGAAACAGAATAGACACAACTGTGGGGACAGAAACTTTTTGGATGTTGAGACCAAGTTGCTGGGCTCATAAGTTTGGTATTGTGTTGAACAGTTCTGCTCCCAAAATATTAGTCATGTGTAATGGGAATCCAGTTTGGATGCAGTGATAACCCAGATCAGAGTGCAGGACTTGAGTGTAACACAGCTTGTGATTCAGAATGTTATAAAAGCAGGATATATATATTCTCCAGTGTCAGTATTTGGAGGTTTATGCTCCCAAAACATTCTGGGTTTTATGTGGTGAAAAAAACGACTGTGGATAAAAAAAACCCCAAACAAATCAATATAAAGTAAAAGAGATATAAGAAATTAAAGTTTATTTAATTTAAAATGAAGAAAGGTAAGAGCTTTCTCCATATACCAATACTAGGAAATGTTAAATGTGAACAGGCAGAAATCCATGGTCTATTACTGCAAATTTTTATTTGCATCAAATTCTTCCACATGTGTATCTTAATTTACCATACTACATTCTTCTTTAAATATATAATGTCACAAAGCTCAACCATCATCTTCCCTTCTGAAAGTACTTTAAAGTACCTTTCAGAATTTCCAACAAAAATAAGATTATTAAACTTGAATTATTGCACATCCATTTTTTTGATGTATCAAGTCATGTCAGGTACATGAGTTGACAGCTTGTCATCTGTTCTTCATTTGATGGTACTGTGAACATTTACGCAAAAGGATAACATGATTTTTCTAGCAAAAAAAAATCAGCAGGCCTGTTGACTTAGTATCTTAAAATGTTTCTAATACGTATCTGTTGCTATGTACAGAATTTTATTTTTCAGAATGAGAAAAAACATCGGGAAAAAAACCCAACAGGACTTGGAATATGTCTTCTTAGTATCTTGCTACCTTTTTATACCTGAAGTGATTTTTCTAGAGCTGTAAAATAACCACAGAGGATGTATGTTTAACAAGAACTCCAGTGTACCCATGTTGATATTGTCTGCTTCTGATTTTGTCTTGTTTTATGCATATTTCATCTAGTAAGATACTATTCTTTGAATGAGTTTATCAGGAGACACTGAATAAATACTATTCACTTTCACTCTAAACAAAATAACTTTGATAGCTTTGATAAATATCCATCCTAATTCTGGTTTGCTGTTGCTTAAGCAACTGTTTATCTTCAATAGCTCTGGGAAAACTCAGCAGTATACAAAGATTGTTCGCAGTTATACAGAAATATATAGAGATGTTTGAAACCCAGTATGTTTTAGGTGTTCCAAAAGAAAGGCCTTAAACACGAGCACCTCATTTGTTTAAAAAAACAATGCTTCTACCCAAAGGTTACCACTGTGGTCAGAGTAAAAATTCCCAATGACTTAAAGGAAGCCAAGATTTTACTTGTTTGTAAGAGCTCTCCAGAATCTTGCAAATGTGACTAGTAACAGACCTGAGCACATGAAACCATCAGTGGACAGAGTTCTTCATTTCAAAATCTGGCTTTCTTTTGTATTAGAAATTAACGCTTCAAGTGAAAAATCTGAAATCAACATAAATATTTCCTTCTGGTAAGACACTTCAGTTCTAATTGTTATACAATCAATTTACATACTATAATATTAAATAAATAACTTCAAATGCACAGAAAAAAAAATATTAGAAAACAGCAGAATAGGACTTTTAAAACTTATCAGAATTCTTAAAGGACTTCTTCACCCAAACAAAATGTAGTCAATTAACTATATGCTAAACACTGTCTGAGATGTGATTACACTTCTAGGTAGAAACAGGTTCCCTTAACTCTTTCTGACTGCCTCTAATCAGCAGTAATGCATAGTATATATGTAAAAATGGTAGCTTCAGATTAGTTATGCCCTACATAGCATATAACATGGATGTTTGTACTCTTCTTGCTTTGGCTTTTTCTCTGTGACAAAAGAGACAAGTGTCTTCCCAGTTCCAATAAGGCATTGATAATAAAATGAGACTGCGGTACCTTTCCCAGATTGGATCCTTCTTGCAAGACAGTAGCCTTTAGGAGCACTGGGCAAAAAGGTAATAAAAAAGAAAAAGGTTTCAGATCACAGTATCTATGCCAATCTGCAATTTTCTCTCCTTATTGCAAATGGAAAGACAACAGAATTCAGAAGAGGGCTAAGTATCGTTTATAACAGACACTCACCTCCTTATTCATCTGAGATAATAAAACTTGAGTTAATAACTGCGGCCTATTAATAAAATGCTTCAGCATCTCCTTATACACAATACAAGAATTAGCTAATATAAAAACCCGATTAATTCCTCTCCTACCATAACAGACACTGTACTAAAGTAAATCAAGTGTTTGCATTTTTTTGAGATTAAGAGTGTTACTAACTTGGTAATTCTGCAAAAGCTCATCCCTGCTTGTGCATTTTTTCAGATACCACAGGACAATCCAAATATAATATCCATTGCATTCACACCAAGTATAAAATTGCAGGAAGGGCTCTCTTGCGATTATCTAATCCAATCTCCTGCTCTAATTGATTTATTGTCAGCACTAAATCAATGTCTAACTGAGCCTTGGAAATCTCCAAGGATGGAGATGTTGCTACATCCTTCAGGTTCCTGTGAGAGAGGAAGAACATTTAATAGAAAAAGTACCCACCAGCAGGCCACTGCCTGATAGCTCAGTGTTAGAATAGCCTTACTGAAAACACAAGCTAAGCTTATCTCTGCATCCTGAAAGGCTGGGTGGAAAATGAGGTGGTATTTCAATAAAGTACTTTTTATTGCTTCTTGCTCCTTGTTAAATTAGTTGTATGGTCACACTTTGGCTGATTTATATTCTGCTATAGCAGAATATTTCAGTTGTAAGATGGTTTATTTGTCATCTGAACATAACTTTGGAATGAATTTTCTGTGGCCTGACCTTGGTGGAGGAAAAGAGGCTCTAGACATTTACAGATGCTTCCAGTATTTTTTTTCATGGCAAAAAAAACAAATTCTAAGAGAGAGAAGCTCTGTTAGTAGCTAACATTGTCTATAAAAAACAGTTTAAAGTATGCCAAATAAGACCTATTATTTTGTATTTTTTCAACTTGATAATGATTACCATGACATTACTTGTACATCATTGCAAGGTTAGCAGAAATGTGATCCCTAAAGCACACTCATGGCAGGAAAACTTGGAAACCCCATGTGGCTTTGTGGCTGAAACACTGAATTAGACAGATACAGGTTTTTATAACCAGCTTTCTACTTGCCCACAGTAGGCAGATCATTTCATCTGTTCCCCATCTGCAAAACAGAGTAAATGGCACTAACCTACTTTATAAAGTGCTTTGAGATCCATTGGTGAAAAAACCTAAATGAGGTTTTGCTGACGCTAAATAAGTCTTATCTCTGGGAATTATTCAAGGGGGCTCCAAGTCTTCATACAATAGTATTGGTCTGATTTAATATATTCCTTTAGAAAATGATTCAGTTAAATTATTGCGACTTCTCTGGTACCGACAAGACCAAAGAAAAGTCCTGAAGGAATAAGTACAGGGAAAAGGGAATGTATTTGTAGGTCAAGTAGTACAGAGCAAAATTCTCTGAAGCAAGCGCATCAGTCACAGCCAGTTCTTACCAGCTTTCACCTCCTCCTGTTTTAACTTCGGACCATGCTTTACAACTGAATGCAACAGTAAACAAGATCCAGTCCTTTTACCTGAAGTTCAACCACACATAATTCTGTGCTGCAATATAAACCATACTTTCAACTTTCAGTAGATCATGCCACAGAGGACAATTAAAAAGAACTAAGGAACAACCTGTGCCAGACACGGACTTCCTAGTATATTTTAAAGTAGAGATAATTCATTTTGGCAGCAGACCAAAGCTGGGGGTTGGGGAGGGCGGGGAACGGGACGGACACAACTTAGCCTGAAGGATAGACGGTGTCGTCGCTGTCATCCTTCCTCATAGTTTTGTCTGGAACAGCTTAAGAGCCTTTTCAGCAGAGCATGCTGAATCAACTCATTCTTGGCCAGCTCAGTTAGCTTTTTGCTGAGCCCAGTGCAGGCAAAGAGGAGGGTGTGACCACTGCAGGCTCTTTATTCTGCAGACTTCCTAGCCTCTTTGTCATGATTTCTTCTACCTGGACTTAATGAAAATTGCACTGTGTCCATTGTCCAATGTGTCTTGTGAAAGGCGCTCTGATTTTTGTGCATGTTTTTAAAGTGCAAAAAAAGCGCTGTGTTATCACTATGATGCTGCTACAAACCCCCTTATCTGATTCATGTTATCAAAAAATGATTAGAGCTTAAAGAATATTCATGTGGGAGATTGTGACTGCACTAAGAAAGGTTAAGTGACATAGAATGTAATGGCCTAGATGAATTATTGAATCCTGGATGACCCTGTGTTCATTTGTTAGAAAAGTACATTCGTTTGCAGCAAAGAGAGTTAAACACATTCTGCTTTAGATGAGTCTGTAAGAATTTCAGTAAGAGTATTTTGATGCCTGAATTCAAGAGAAACAGTATCTAAGAAAACTACTGTCTTAACCACAAGTGACATTTAGAGTGAGAAGCACTCAACAGAGCACTAGATCTCTTTATTCAAAAAACTTTTTTTTTTTCTGAGGCAAAGACATAGAAGCCCCATAAGTCCTTTATCTTTCCACAAGGAGATATGCCTGTGCCTAGTGATCAGAGCAGATGGTCTCACCTGATTTCACCTCCAGCTTAGGTGATGAGTTTTCTTTGTGATATTGTTTCACTTACCTCTGCATTAGGAATTGCTGTTATACAAAGAAAATTTGGATATTCCAAGGACTACAATGTTAAAGGTGTGGGGCAACCCTAACAATTTACCTTGCAATGAATGTTTTGTTTATGGAGATCTTCATATCTTTATTAATACAATAGGCCACACACCTTTAATTAGATACGTGGGAGGATGACACACGGTATTTGATTCATCTTTGCCTCACTTAGATAAAAATACATTTCATTTTTAAAGATGTTCTTTCAAACTTGAACTTGTCATAGAGACAGGGTCCAGAATCCTTAAAGTTGGACTCTGGGCAAGAAACAACTTCAGGCAGATGTTGTGTTTACTGCACCCAGGACCTTAGTAGAAATTGTAACAGCATCCTTCCCACATCACTGGAGCTGAACCATCTGGACTGTGGTGCGCTACAAAACCTTAGCTGAGATTGCAAAGAAGAAGTGGACAGATTTTGTCTCTTCTCTGTAATTTTGCAGCCTCTATATATCCTCTTGTAGACCAATGTATGTCAAAATACTGAAAAAATCATATCGTAAGCTTTGGCTTACTAGCAAAATTTTCTTTCATACTTTCCCATCTTCCACAGCAAGGCTAGTATGCAAGACATCAGTGGAATTCAGACCTATGACCTTCCGAATATTCAAAATGAACCCATTTTGAAAGCATCATACAATTCAACCTCAGGACAGCTTTTGTTGTCTTTGGTGTGGTACAATTACTAAAATAAGATGGTTGGAATGCCTTTCGGTGTACCAACACAGACTACAAACATCTTCACACAGTTCTGTAACACGCATCTGACATAAAATCCACTGTGGGTTATCGTTTTAAACAAACTAATTGACAGGCTTATAAAGCTAGTCTAAGTCTTGGATATGAATCTTTATTATTCCAAATAGTACCTACTTCTCTCACACTTTGTTTAGGGTAAGGGAAATAGAAACATTTTCTTTCTATAGTTACAACTTTGGCTTTCATGACATCATCAAAATGCACTGGAATTTAGCTTCTCTTCTTTCAGTACTTTAAAAAAAAAAGAGGGAAGGAGGAAGGAGACAGGAGCTTATGTTACATATTTCTCTAATATTTTGTCATTAGTAATAGTTTTAGAACAAAAAATAAGAACCAAAGTTAATTTTAAGGGGAAAAAATGCATAGAAAGTATTTTACATTTATTGACTGATTAACATACGTGTTCATATGAGTTAGGAGAAATAGTCCTGTTCTGTTTTAGGCATAAATAAGTTGATATATACCACATATATAAGGGGAGATTCCAGGGTTAAAAAGTAGGATTTTTGTCTTTCTGAAAGCATTTCCAATTGGTCACATTTTTCTACATAATTTTCTAAAGTAATACTTTTCTGATGCTTTTCAGTTTCTTTCAAGCAATGCATAATTTGGAATGGTGAAAAGATAAGCAGTGATGGACTTTGATATCTAGACTCTGATACAATACTGTTACATGCTATCCCAAATTCTTCAAAATCTGAAGCTGAGGCTTCTGGTGGACATGTACAATGCTCTATAGAAGCATATATCTGACCATTGTGTTGAGAATGAAGTTTTCCAAAAACAAAGCTGAGATTTAAAAATCTAGGAGGATTTTTAGAAATGTGGCAAAGAACAGGGACTCTACTAATCAGGGACAGAAGAGAGCTATGTACTGATTAATGTTGCAGTGAATGGCGATCTCTCTATTAAAATCTAATTGGCAGGATAAAAGAATAAAGGATTAGCCTGAACTATGACGCTGTTCTAACATACGAAGAGAAAAGGGTTTAATGAGTTTCATGTCTGCCTATAGCTTAACTGACATGGAGAGCTGGGCTTCCCTCATACTTAAAATAAAATACTGCTGCAGTTATGTGTAAGTGCTTCCACTGAACTGAACCCAAACAAATCTGAGCTCTCTGCAGAAAAGAAGGAATATATATATTGTTGCATTTCATAGTAAACATGGGGAGTTAGAATATACAACAGAATCTGGAAACGACCAAGATATTTGGGATTTAGGAACTTAAAAATAAGAGAAGGTGCTATTTTCTTTACTTAGTTTCTTCTCCTTACATTTTAATTTTACATTTGGTATCTCTCTGTCCTTAAAATATACACGGGCAAGATCCAGAGGCTGAAAGAAGTTATTGGAAAGGGGCATGCAGTGGTTCTTACTGTAGACTAGAAGGTATGTTACCGCCCTGAGAAGGATCCATTGTTCTGGTTGAACAGAGCAAACAAATAGTTATAATCTCAAGACTTCTGTGACTAATATGTAAATGTGTTAATAGACATTCTTATCTTGGTTAGAAATTAAAAGGAAGATTGTTCCTTTCACCATAAACCAGACAGTTCATGCAGCCTTATGATTAAGATATTAGAGACCACCTAACAAAGTTAAAATAATGAAATTGGTGTTAACATTCATAAATAAAATCACCTCCAAATCTTGTGTCTAGAGGACAAGAAGCTAAGAGTAGCAGCTCAGTAGTGTTCATTTATTAATGAAATTCAAAAGAAAACGGTGGCATTTAGTTTTGAACTGTTCAGACTTAACAATGTTAATATCATGCAAGACAAACTTGATTAAGGCACCATCCTTGAAAAGCAGTTATGCAACTCACTGGAAGTGGTTTACATGGTTAATACCTTCAACAGTAAGTGGTCAGCTACGCTCCTGAGACTTGCAAGCCTTTGTTCAAAATCTGAAAAGTTTTGGCTTAAACCACAAAGAACAAGGAAGACAGTCAGTCTGTCAAATTAAATTATGTATCTTACCTCGGCAAGCACTAAATTAACGCCCTCCCCGAAATCCACACAAACATCTTTGCTTCTCAAGTCCTTTCCTAGTGCAAACACGTGGAGTATGTGAAGTCAGCTTAGTTTTGTGTCCTGACAATATTTTTAGGTTACATCAGTAGGATGAAATGAAATCATCAAAATTAAAATCGCAA
>VWZK01009808.1:0-20515 GCA_013396935.1 Baryphthengus martii | reverse complement strand
AGGGCGATTCGGGCGGCGGCTGCGCTCCTGCCGCGGCCGCTCCCCAGCACCTGGCCGCTCCCCGCGCTGTTCCAGCCGCTTCCTGCACAAAACTAAGTAACTTCATTATTTTATTTATTTATTTATTTTAAAGAACTTATCCGAAGTCTAATTCTAATTTGCAGCATCCTGATACTGTGAAACTGATTTCTTTAATTCTTAACTGGGTGGAAGGAAGGCTTTCAAATGTCCTTTCTCTCTATCCAAGATAAAGTAATTTTGTTGTGGTTTAGTCTAGGTGCTAGATTTCAGTGGTTTCATTTAGTGCCCTGGTGTTTGTAGCACCTACATGCCTTCTGTGTGTATTAATTGGTAAGTCCGTTTTCTTGAGGTTTCATAAAAGTGCCCGTATCATGCCTTTTTGACACCCTGTGGAGCGTTCAGGATGAAAGTGAACGCATGCCCGTGGTGAAGCAGTTTGAGTACTTCAGAGCACATTTCAGCTTTAATGTGCACTTAGTAGGTCTTAATTGTGTGGGAAGGCATTGCAGTAGTGGCAGTGTAATTTTGATGTGGAGTTGACAATTTCTTGTCAATCTCTTATAACGTTTTGTATGGTGTGGCCTCTGTAGTTGAAGGACTTAAAGTATTAACATTCAAGGACATCTTTTAATTCTGCTTTACAGTTTGTCTGGCTAGTTATTTAAACCTCATAGGAAATCTAGTTTCAGTTTGGTTACGACCTGTGTATTCTTTACAGTTGTCGTATGTTATCTAAACCTCAAGGATATTTTTAAAAGATTTACTTAACTTGGGATTACGGTAATAAGAACTGTTTTCTAGACCGATGTACTGTTTATATGAATTCTCAGCAATTCAGATGCATTTTGGTTTATTTATAGGACAGTGTAAAAATACTTGATATGGTATGGTATGGTCATAACAGGTAGGAAGTGCCTCTGTGCTTACAGAAAGATTAGTGAGATATCGTAAATGTTTTGTGGAGGAATATTGTATGAATTTTAGTAACTTGTCTTTTTAAGGCTCTTAGCACCATCTTTGTCTCTGTCAAGTAATGAAATTAAAATGTAATACAACTGTAACCAGCTTTATGGCTTTCAAGGAAAATAAAAAGTCCCTGTTGGAACACTTTTAAAACAACTCAGAGTCTTGTGGTCATAGCGAGTGGGAGTTAGGCTTGGTATTAGAGGTTCACGAAGATCGATATATGTCGCATCAATGCTGAAACACTGAGTGCATCGTTGCTGTTCAGTCCCACAGCAGCAATGACAGAGCAGCTGTGGAATTTTTTCCCTTCACATGGACGATTTTGCTTACCTTTAAGTACCGGCATTTGGACAAGTTAGTATTTTGAATGTATGTACAACTTAAAACCCTTCTCCTAAATGCTTTGGTATTTGACTAGGAATGTTAACAAATCATAGAAAACACTAAGTGCCAAGTGCTTTTTCTCTTTAGTATTTTAATGAAATAGTCAACTTTTAATTTAACCCAAGTACAGTTGAAAATACGTGGCAACGTAAATAGTGATTGTTCTTTGAAATATCCTATATATGCTTGTACAGAGTATCTCAGTATGTTGTGTTACCAGATGTTAGACAATGTACTATTTTGTCAGGCCGAATCAAGAATTTAAATATTAATTGACTTGTTCTAGCTGAAGAAGGGAGGTTATTGTGTGTATATGAGTAGCAACATGTTAAACATTGTTTGTGTGTGCAGCTGTTGCCCAGACATTTATTAAGAGGCAAACTGAAGGATATAATGAAAATAATGTATTATGTGAAAGTCTCCTATTCTGGTTTTAAGTACAGTAGATATACTTCCCTGTGAGGATCAACTGCTATTTAAAGATACTGTGCTTGCTTCGAAGTCCCCCTATCAGTCTCTTTGGTATTACAGTTACTTTCTTTTTAAATAGATTTCCTACTTCTATTTATGCTGAAAGACCTGCATAAGCCTCAGAATGAAGCTGAGAAGGGAAATGGCCTTTGCTGTTAAGTCCTAAATGTAAATATTACCATTTTATTTTAAACTCTCAAGCATTCTGTTTTTCACGGCAGTAGAGCAGGTATTTTTGACTAAAAGCTGTGAATGTTGTAAGCTCTTTTTGTATCACTGTAAGAGGAGGGGGGAGTTGTTTTACTAGGAAATGCAGCTTCCACGTAAAGCTCTTCAGGCCTCTTAGCCCATATCTATACTGACAGTATATTGATTTGGTTTATCTAAAAAGTTCTGAATAGCAAGTTCTGTGGTAACTGTAGTGTGATTTCTTGTAACTTCAGGGAAGTCTGTGAAGGTGAAATGCACCTCCTTCTCTGTGACCTTAACAACATTCTTTTATAACATTCAGGCTCCTTAAGTGATGTTTATTTGTGTCTGAAATTGGTGTAGGTGACTTAATACATCCCCAAGTACAGGGTTAATTATACTGCTATAACATGTTTTTATAAAAATGAAAAGCAGGATATGCTGGAATTCACCTCCTTAGCATACAGTAACCGTCTAGTGTGTGACTTACATGAAAATTGCTTAAATTTGAAAATGTGTATGCTAGATGTGTCAAACTTGTCAGATAGCTCAGCTGCAAGATGACCTGTATGGACATTTATGCTGAATTTTCTGCAGTTGCTGTTTGATGCCTGCTAGAGACACCAAAGACACTGAAACTAAAGGTTTGACCGTACCTACCAGTGAACTGTAAAAACCTGTCGGTTTTAGCTCTGCATATCAATTTGTAGCACCTTTGACTTTCAAAGGAGGGCATGAATGTTTTAACAGAGCACCGGGCTGGGCATTGGTGTCGAGACAGGAGGAGAACATACAGTGAAAGCACAGTGTGGCCAAGGGTTGACTTTTTTTTTTTAATTGATGTGAATCTTTTTCTCTGTTGATACTATTAAAAAGTAGTTAAGGTGAAAATATAGTGCTTATTATTGACCTTACCTGTTCTTAGCTAATATAATATATAATTTAATGTATTTTAACCAAGTCCATAATGATGGATGTTTTTTTAAATTTTCTGCTTTCAGCTTGAGCTGGATACTACCGTGAGAGAAAATTCACTCCCTACCTCTTCTGTGCACTGTGGCTTGAGAGTACTTTTGGAAGAGGGTCACCCTCTACCGTGTCTGATTTTTATCACTCTTAGTTGTTGCAAGTGGTGGGGTTCTGCTTAAATGGTCTGATCTGGTATGGCAGTTTCTTTGTTCCTATGCAAAGTAAATAGATTGTAACTAACTAATCTGGAGCTTTCTGTCTCATTGGATTTAGTGATACCAAAGGTTCAGTCTCCACTGTCACTCAGTGGAGTCAGTACTGCTCGGTGCAAATACCTGTGTGTAGACACATGCAATTGTGCCTTAGCCAAAGGTCGAACGTGTAGAGTACAAGATTTGAAGATTAGTTTTTGCTTCTGTATGATGGATTTGAACTTTATTAGATCTTTGAGTATGTGCTAATGCATTAGTTGTCATCTGAGGTTGGAATAAAGGTAATAGTGCAGCTGTGGAAAAAATTCTCCTAGTGCAAGAGAGAATGAGGCAGGAGTAAAAACAAGTGGAGAGGATGGGATGGCTGTGGGAATGCTTCTCTTGGCTTTCTCTGGCTCCCAGTATTGGTGAAAACTTGGATTAAGGTTGTTTAAAATAGAAACTGTATGTTGCTATGTAGCTGCTCTTTAAACAAACTTGTAAAGCTGATTTTCAGTAGCAGTGGTGATAAGAGAACAGATCTGGTTTGAGTTCTGAGTTTCTAATGCTTATCTTTGTGTTCTTGGAGAATTCTCTTCAAAGACCCAGGAGTCATCTTATTTTACTTTTTATCTACTCTGACTTAAAACTCTAGAATTACAGTTCATTCTTTTGCTTGAGGCAAAGTGTACGGCTAGCCTTTAAGAAGGTTTTATTACTTGTCTCTAGGTGACTTGGAGGACGTGATTAAGTGCAAAGTTGCTTTTTGTTGCTTCCCAACCTTTTATCTTTACCCGGAGGCTGCAGGATGCTTCAGATTTCCTGTCTCACCACGCTGCGGAACTGGAGAATCCTGCTGCATAGTGAATGGTCTTGATCATTTTTTCAAATTACTTTTTTTTTTTGGTAAGATGTATTACGGGTTTGTTAGTTTCTTGTTTTGTGGGTGTGGTGTTTTTTGTTGTTGTTAGTTTAATTTTTTTATTATTTTGGTTGGGCTGGAGGTTATTTTTTTGTTTGTTTGTTGGGTTTTTTTGTTGGAAGATCAGTTTTGTTGGAACATAGCTTAAAAATGTCTTGAAAAAATGGCAGCTCTATTTACTTGACACTTAAGAGTCATTTGAAATTGGGAATTGTTTACCTTCTGTCTGGAAACTGGTAAAATACTTTTCAAATTGTCTTAATAAAAGGTAATAGAGCAGCCTCTCCCTTTCAATTTTGCTTAGAAATATCCCATTTTGTGATAGTGCTCAGCATCTGATGACTAAGTATTTGAAGGTGTTTGCAAGAAGTGGCTTGTTGTTTTCTTTAAACCTAAAATGTCATTGAGTATTCCTGTTTCTCTGCTACGAGATTTATATGGAATTCAAGTCAGTCGACCTTTCTTTCACACTGTCTCCATATATTTCTTTTGTGTCCCTGAAGTGGAAACTATTCATATCACTCATAGAAATACAAAATGATAGTGTTTATTCTCATCTCTCTTGTCCTAGTATTCTAATTTGTGGTGGAATGGCTGCTAATATGCTTACTACGCTGGGTGACTTCAATTCTGCCCTAATATTTCTCATCCACAGATTTCACAGTGCTGCTGTTGGTATTGCAGCACCTTGTAATTTACCTAGCGTCGCAGCGGAAGGTGAGAATAGAGTGCTGGACAAATGAGTTGCATCTCCTAGACCGCACTGACATCTGACCATATCTGACATCTTGTTTTTCGAGCTCTTTTCGTCATCTTCTTGAGCATCTGGTCATCTTGCTTTTGAGCTAAGTGAAATGAGTCTGCTCAGCTGTCAGCAGTGATGATCAGTCCTTTTGTGAGCTGCTGGTTAACTCCAAAGATATGCAACTAACACTCTTTGGTTTTGCCCTGGGATATGCATTTTGTTTCACTAGTTACAGCTCTCAAATACCTGCTTACACTCTGAGGGGTTTTTTTACATGTACTGTATGACCATCATGCTTGTACCTTCAGGATTGTTCCTTTCAGATACTGGAAAAGCTTGCTGTAAGTACTTTAAAGTGTTGAAGGAAAAACATCTAATCCATGATATTATGAAATTGAAAAACAGATTTGGTTTTTGGAACAAACTGTCAGTGTTACTTCCAATTCTAATGCCAATAAATGCCTGCATAATTTTATTTTAGTAACCCTTCGTATTCTTTAAAAGAGGAGCTTCAAATCTCAGTGGATAAAAATCTCTCCTTATTACATTCAGGTGAAATGTAACTATTTTGAATCTGGAGAGGCATATGCAGTGCAAATATCTGATAGTGTAGAGGGAAACTTAGTGACCTCCAGTTTGCTACTTATGTAGAGTTTATTGAGCCTGTCAGATAATACACTCTAGCAGGCAAGCGTTTGCTTATTGTCATAGGTAAGACAGTATTCTAATTGCTTTGAATTATTACAGTAACTCAATTTCTGGTTACTAAATATGTACTTTGAAAATTTATGTGTAGTCAGTGACAGATTTCTCAGTTTATCAGTATTTTACGCTTTTTTTTTTTTCTTTACTTCTTCCATGTTTTTAGATTGTGGAGTTGCCAGGTGTAATGCTAATACTCCTTTCTGATTTTTTTTTTTTATCTTGTTGCAAGTTTTGACTTTACCACCAGATACGTAATCAGTATCTTAAAGGTTCCTGTAAAATACAACTGAAATGTTTGTTGTTTCACTGAAGTAAGTGCCTCTACAAATGCCTAGCCTATGACTAAGGACCTGTTTGCTTAATGTAAGAAAATACTGCAGTTGTGACTAGCACAGAAGCGCACTGAAGCAGTGCTAATGTGTTCTTAAAAATTTGGAATGGATCTCTGATATTATGGATCCATATTGTTTATTAATTTTATTGGATTATTCAGATAAATAAAAGATAGGTTATGGCTTCTATAGTTGTGTAAAGTTCCTAAGCTGTTTAGGCTTGAAATTTATATATGAACAGCTGTTTTTTAAATGGAGTGGAGCTCATGGACTTTATCTTAGAACTATATTAATACACATAGGTTTGTTTTTTAAGAAGTTATTTCAAAACTATCTGCATGTAGTTCCAGAAAATGAGCTCTTCTGTAAATATGGAACAGACATTGATTTGTTGGGTTTTTAACTAAGCTCTGATACTGTAGCTTTCCTAATTTCTACAGGCAGATCGGATGTCCTAGCTTGTAGGAAATGCCTGGGCGCTAGGATTTCTGTTAGGTGTTTCATGGGAAGTGTGGCAACTAGTTCTTCTATAGTGCCTAAACACAGCTCTTTACTGTGTGCGCTGCAGTGGTGGCTGCTGACTTCTGGCAAGGTCACTGTAACCAGCAGAACTAGCTTTGTTTTTGAAGCTCCAGGGTTAGGCCTGGCGTCACCTGCACTGGTGTGTTCTGCTCCGCATGTGCTTGCTTGCACCTTCTTCCAACACCTTCCTAAAATTAACTTGTGTTCCACTTTCTTCTCCTGACAATTTACTCTACATTGCAACTGCATGTTTCATATCCCTCCCAGAGGCTTGTGGAAGGAAGAGCAGGGGTAGGTGGGGACGAGGTCTTGGAGACAGGCAGATTGTTCTCTGTATTTGTTTTAAGCCAGGGTTACAGGAAGTGGACAGAGAAGGGCAGTCCTGCTCCCCCACCTTGTGTACAAGAAGATATAAAATTAATATTGTTAAGCCGTGCAGATTCCTGCCAGAGTGCAATGCAGATAGTTTTCAGGGTTGTTTCTTTAGAAGTGCATTGTGCCAAATTGATACAGAGAAAACTGGATGAGTGATCTGTTTGCTTTCTCTCCCTGTGAAGACTGACATGCAGACTGCCACTCAGACTGCATTTTTTTTAAATTTTTTTTTTGTGGGAAGAAGGCAGATAATCCCCATCGGGGATATGAGTAATAAAATATTTTGGATCAAAATAAGACATCTTCCATCTGTGCAAAGTTGTAAAGTGCCTTCATATAAGAGTATGTTCAACATTGTAGAGCAGCTTACACTGATACTCTCAGCAAGCTGAGTGAGGAGAAGTATTGGCAAAGTGTTTGGGTTAGGTGATTCTAAGTTTAGAATCGCTGCAGTGAGCTGCAGTGGTGTAGTGCCCGGCCATTGCTTTTGGTGCAAGTCAGCACTCCTCCATTCAAAATGGTTGCTGCTGTTCACTCATTTCAGCTATATTGTTGGTAGTGAAGGATTCACTTCTTTAAAAGTAAACTTCTTCCCTGTATAGGTACTTCAAAGCCAGATGGGTCCAAGTGCCTCTTTCAGAATGGAAAACATGGGGGAAGGGTCTAGAAAGCAGCAGATCAGTAAAACAAACACGTGTGAAGTGTTTCCTTGCACCAGGGGTGCTCATAATTTCTGAGACCAAGCTTTTTTTCTAGCCATGAAAGAAGTCAAGATTTGCAGACTGTACTCCTAACATCTCCTACAAATTATGTTTCTTTTCTACAGTGAAAGCTGGACTTCCTTTTCTGAAGGAAAAAAAGTAAATTGTTGGAAGGCTTTAAGCTGAAAGTTGCCCTATGAGATGTCCATGAGAAAGGTCTTGATGACATCTCATTAAAACGTTTACTGTCTGTGCCAAATACATCAGTGTTAGTAACTTTCCTTGGCTGTTGCTCTTGGGATGCTCTGTAAGTTTACTGATAACATCACAAACCTTTGAAAACTCTGGCATTTTTCAGAAAGGCACTGTCTTTAACCAGATCTTTCCTTTTTTTTTTTTTTTTATCCAATTAATGATGTTAAACAAAGGAAACTGTTTAATGTTCATCTTTCTCAACTAATTCAGAGCTTTACTATATTTGGTCTTGAAATGATGTTGTTTAATCATTACATAAAAATTTTCAGTGTAGTTTCTTTAGAAAGTTATATGTATGTATTGTAAGAGGAACAGTGCTACTGTATCTTAGGTTTTGTCTTTTAAGCTTGTGGTTAAGTTGTAGCATGTTGAAGTAAATTCAGGTGCACTGGTAAACCATCTTGTCTTAGTAAATATGCTGAAGTATATAATTCCATTTAGTACCTGAGCGGAACATTATTATGTTCTTCTGCTTGCCTGTTCTAACTTGCCCAGAGCTGCATGTTTGTGGCAGTATTTTACAATTCTGCCACAAACATGGATGCCCTGCAAAAGCCAAATGGGGAGGGGCAATTGCTTTTGCATTTTGAAATCATGATGTATGAATTGCATTCCTGTATTTTAAAATTAACTGCAAATGGGAATACAGATCCAGTGCCAGGGCAGGCTTCTTGTAGGCCCTGGGAATCAAAACTGCAGGCAGGAGCACAGCCAGAGCTTTTAGGCTTTTGGCTTCCTTTCGGCCCACAGCATTGACTGCCAAGGTGCTGGCAAACTTGCCAGCTTCTACCACGTAGGCGAAGCTCCATAGGTCCTTCATCAGAATGGGTCTCTGACTTTTTCTGAGTTGACAGATTTTTTTTTTTGATTTTTTTAAAAAAAAACAAAACACAAAAATACTACTTTCCAGACAGCCTAATCCTAAATAGCTGGATTTATACAAAAATTCAGGTTTTAATCTTGTTGGTGAGCCTTACAGGCTTTGTTGTTATTTTTTTGTGAGGAAGTGCTCACTTCTTGTGTGTCTATCCTATTTGTGGTATTGGTGCCTTAGGCTGAAAGAAAGCAAGGTTTATCACAAAGTAGGTGAAATTTCTCTAATCTGGATTTTGTTCAAAACGTGAATCCCGATTCAGAGGAAAATCGGGAACTGAATTACCACTGTGCTGACCCTGGAGTAACGTGTGAGTTGCAGGGTTCTGAGTGAAGCTTTTCTGCTTGTCAACTCTGTCAAACCACTGTCAGCAGGGTAGTGCTTCCATAAAACCTGTAGTGCTCACAATGACTAGGTAAATGTTGTGCATCTTGTGGCCCTCAGCTACATCGATCTTGTTACAGGACTGGTAAGGTTAGCAAAATGGGCCATCTGTGATGCTTCAAGCTGTAGGTGCCTACCGAGCTTTAGGAAAAAGAAGGATGCAAGAACTAGTAGTGTTGTATGCATTACAGACTGCAAGACCTCCTGGTTCAAACAGAATGTCCAGTTACTTGTAGTATTTCTGTTTACGTATATTTAGGAATGTGGGCTTGCTTTTGTCTGGGTCATGCTCGATAGTGTTTTGATGCATGCTGATTTGTGAAATATCTAAAAATGGTGACTTTGTCATGATTAAAACCCCAATTCAAAGGATATAGCAGTGAAAGTTGTCAAAAAGTAAGAATATTTTTGTTTTTTTTTTTTCTTTTTTTTTTTTTTTTTGGTTTAATATACCTAGGACCTTTTAAACTATAAATGGGTCTACTTAAGGAGCGATAAGATTTTGAAAAAATGCTCAGTTTGCTTATTGGGAAAAAATTCAGCTCTATTCCAACTAAAGAAATTTACCTTCTCTGGTCACCATTGCTTCAAAATGTACCTGAAGTTTATCTGATCGTAGAGTCAAAAGGGCTACATGTCTTGATTTGCACAACTGATATGCAAGTAAACGGGATTGAAACAAAACCAAAACCAGATGGGGAACTGATTTATGCAGTTGTAGCATTCTCCAATCTGTGAAATGTCATCTGTGTGGAAGAGCACAACTTGTTATGCTAGTAGGAACCAGCTGTGCTCTGTCTTTTCTCTGTTGGGAGAACATAGCTTGTGTTATGGGAGCTGTACCTTAAGAAGGCTCTTTTTTCCTTTAGGTGTTTTCAGTTAATCTCTGAGGGAGAAGACACCACATTCCCTCTGGATTTCAAAACTGGTTTTAATGCAAAAAATTTGATGACCAATTTATGATCTGATCGAAGCGCAAAGCAGGTCTATGGATTTTGCCCTAAAGAAAAATTTTAAACTGTTTGTTCGGTGTTTTTTTTGTGCTTTAAACCACAAGTAATAAGTGTGTAAGCATAACTGTAGTCAAAGTTTTCACTGTAGTTATAATTGGGAAAGGTTTTGGCATGCCTATGCAATCTTTCCTCAGGTTTCTTTGCAATCACTTTTGGAATAAAAAAGTGCTGTGTAGAACTTGCTCTTTCCCCCCCTCTACATTCACATTAAGAGAACCAACATGCCAGTTTGTCTCCTGAAGGCCCAATTCTGCTTCATTGCATTTCTGAGCCTTATTGTGACAAGGTCTGTATTTTGATACCTAAAAGGAAATGGGAAATGAGACAATATGGGTCTAGCAGTGTTACTCCCTTTCCATGTTCAAATAAATGGCATGTTTTTATAACTGGGAGGGGATAAATCTGGCTTTCACAAGGGAAGTGGCTAGTATAACTGGTTCTTACCATGACGACTTCTGATAAAGATTTGTTGGGTTACTGCATGCTTATTTGTACTCACTAAAATAATCTGTACAGGATTTAAAATGTTTAACTCTTTCAGAAGCTGTCAGTGGGGAATCAGGGTATAAGACTTGAACTGTGCTATTCCATATTCATGCAGCAGCTTGCTTCTAACATTATGTAGATGCATGGCTGGCTGTCTAATGCTTAACCCAGACGTTGAGCAAGTAGATGGGAAGGCTGTCTCCTGAAGGTGTTGACCTTCCCTGTCTGCAGTTTTCAGAGAGATACAGTTTGCATCCTGTATCTGAATGTTCATGCAGTATTTGTTGTTAGAAATATGACCGAAGCTGACTTTGCAAATAAATGCCTTTATTTTTCCTGGATAGAGTTATGTGACACTCTGTTCTTCACTGTTCCTGTGCAGTCGGGGCTGAAGTCAGCCTTTTTCCAACTCCATTTCAAAAGGGTATCTTTCTTCTGACATCTGCATGGACTTGGGGCTTACAGATTGCTTGTCGCTTTAGTGAAGCAATTAATTCACTGGGTGACATCAGTCTTCAGCTTATAGTTCACAACCAGGTCACTTCCAGTACATAGTATAAGATTAACTTGTTGAGAAAAGGAATTCCATAAACAGCCCATAAGCAAAGCACAAGGGCATGACTGGTTTCACACGCACTTTCCCCCAACTATAGTTCAAACAGTGTTTCCTGGAGACTGGTTTTTATTTCTGGTCTTTTATATATGTGATGTATCTTCATAGTGATTTGAAGGGCCCTTAGACACCTGTTTAAGGAAGTAATACTGCTTTCTCAGTTACTGTCCCGTTTTTGAGAGGCTGCTACTGAGATGCAAGTCCTCGTGTTAAGAAGTAAAATGAGTCTGACATGTTTAGGGATCACAAATGTTTACTTAATCTCTGAATATTTTATTAATTTAATAAGGAAGTTACCTCTGTTGAAGCAAATGCTTCTTACATTCTCTTTTCTTAGATATTTATCTTGTAAAGAAAAGGTCTTTCAGAATAGTATGCTCTTTATTGACCTTAAAAACAGTGTATTGTGAATGTTTCAGTGACGGTAGTTAAACTTGCAAGGCATCTGATTTGATTTAAGAAATTGGACTTAAGATTCTTTTTTTGTAATCTCTTAATATGTGGCAATGCTATTAAACTAGAGCACCTTCCAGAGCTGTAAGAGGCATGGAATTTTTCTGCCACTTTTTTCATTCGTTCGAAATAAAACGTGATATGTAGCAAAGTAGAGAAAACTAAATTGGTTTATGAATTTGTGATAATCAGACAAATTCTGGAGTAGATTTCTTACTATGTCGTTTTAACACAAGTTGTTTTTAACTATGGTTGAAAGTCCATGCAGAGGGAGTCATTACACATCAGGATGGTCACAGGATGGTCACAGATGGAACTACAAAATAGTACAGCTGCCACACTGGTCACAGTGCTTGGCACTCACCTGTTTAATTTGTTACTGCTTTATCCTTTCATATGCTGAACCACAGCTAATAAGTAAAAGCTTTCTTGGTAGCACCTCAGGGAATTACTTTAGATTCATTTGTTGTTATTGATTTCCTTTGGGTGAAAGAGATTTCCTGTGTAACAAGGGGGATAATTTCCCCTTTCTTAAGCTGGTTCAGTGAAACTTTGCACTCTTACCTCCCATCATTTTTATGACTATTTCATTGCTAGAGTAGGTATTACTACCTCAAGTCACAGTCCTAGTTTGGTTTGTGTTTCTTATCTTTAAAAGCGTTACTTAAAAGAGCCCCGCTGTACTTTAGATTACTACTCACTTTTATACGAATTCTGATTTTTAAATCCTCAGATTCTAGAACTGTGGACAACAATGTGGTTTGCTGAGACTTTACTTGTAACTGTTTCAGTAAAAAACACTTGTGAAACTTTTGGAGGAAAGCTTTATAAGGCAGATTTGATGATTTGATCTTTCCAAGTAAGAGAGTTTCTGGAGATTATTAGCTCTTCATTTTGATTTCACTTAATTTTGAGTAAGACAGTTATGGTTGCTTGCAAATGAATGAAGCCAGTTTAGAAATGGCGAAATTTTTCTAATGAGTCTAGTACAAAGAGTGAGCAACGAATAACTTGCTTCAGAAGGGAGGGGGAAAAACCACCAAGGCTACAAAGATGCACAACTCAAAAGAGTGTCTAAGTTTTACATTTTTACAATGTGAAGATACTTGAACAGAATTGAATGTATAGGGAATTACAGAAATCAGTTCAAATGGAAACTAATTTTACTTAATCAAATTCAAAAATAGAAAAAAAAAGGATTAGCTGAATTCAGCCTCACCTGTGCCTTAAGTGCATGCTGGTACTTGAGTTGGATCATAAACCATCCCAAAATGTCTAGCTAGTAACTTCATTTATATATATATATATCTCCAGTTGGATTCTCATTCATTGTAGTCTCATTTTCCTAGTGATTAGGCTTTTTTTTCCAAGTAACTGTCATATCCCTTGTTCTGTGTCTTGGGGTTTTTTATATTGAAGTTTTAAACCACTTTCTTGTCTTCTGTTGCTGCTTTCTGCAGTGTTATACCTCTGTCTGAATATTCACACAAAAAACCCCGCTTGAGTTACTTAAACTTCTGAATTTCTCTGGTTGGCATTTGATTTATGTGTTTCCTGGAGATGAATTTTCTTTACTGTGCTGTCTTTGATTAGAATTGCTTATGCAGAAAGTGAAGGTTGGATTTTAAATACAACTGAAATACAGAATTAGTTACTTAAATTTGAAGCCTAATTTTGGTAACAGCTTCGGAAGGCTTGGCATGTTTTTAGAAAATCAAATTGCTCCTATGGATAGTTCCATATGAATTGGGAAGCTTTTGTAATCTGAAGACAAGGGAGGGGAACAATCTAGAACAGATCACTGATAGTCTCTCACCTTCTTTTTCTGAAGATGAAGTCCCACTGCCTTCTTTTTTCTGAAGCTGGCAGTGGGAATAAATTAATAGAAGAGGGTGTTTATTGGCTACTTTGCTCCATGGTGTGGTTTATTGCACAGTATTGAATGTATTTGCATTACTAATTTGAAGTTGGAAGTGGTTAAGAAGATTCTGAGAATAATGCTACTAATTCACTTTTCTGAAAATACTTACTTTGCTAGAGGTATTTTTTGTTAATTTTTTTAATTTTTTTTTTTTTAAAAGAGGCCAACTGGCTTTTATCCACAAGTTTGAAAATGAGTAATTTTTTTTAAGATTGCCATTTTAATAGAGTAGAATTTGTTGTTGCATGAAGAAATGGTTTTGAAGAGAACTACGAGATTTAGTCAGTGTTAGTTTAACCTTCCCTTAGACCACTGAAATAAAATGAACAGGAAAAGCTCTGGAAACCTGATTAAGACACTCTTGAAAGCACAGATTCACTTAGTGCCTTTCTTATTTTAGGACATCATGGTGTTCATAACTACTGGAGAATCTTCATAAGAAACTGGTAATAAATTGGAGTAAAAACTTGCTGCAGGAATTTATGCTTTGGGTTCAGAAATTCCTGTTAAAAATGCAGTGCGGAAACAAGTATCTCAGTCGGTGAATTTAGCACTATGATGTGACTCTCTTCTAGGTTAGTCCCAAAGTGAAATGGCAACACTTGAAAATCACCAGGCTTTTGGAACTTTTGTGAGATGGTTTCTCAGCTAGCCTCAAAACTTGCAATGTGGGTTGGTAGGATTTGTGTCTGACAGTGGGATATGGAGTGGAAAAGAGACTGGTCTTGGCTCTACTGAAACCCTGGAGCTGGTTCAGCATTGTCATTTATGGCCTGTTGTTCTGCGTCTGCCTTTGTTGTATGCGCATGTTTCAATTATCTTACGTTCGTTATTCTTCACCGCACTAAACAGTAGTGTGAAAGTTAAGGTAAAAATGTTACTGCAGTTAGATTCCGTACTAGATTTTGGGAGGAGGGTTTGATTTTTGGCCTCTTCAAAGCGCAGATGCCCATCGAAGGCAAACTTAAATAAAGCTGTTTTTATAGGTGCAGAATTGTATAGATGGCTTTCAAACAAGATTTAAAAATAAAGGGCGTATTCTTCCTTAATTACACCTGTGTCTACGTCTAATACTGTTGGTTAAAATCCCTTAAATTTATGAAGTATTTTTGAATAGTGTCTAGTACCAAGGAGATCCTGCAAGTACTTTATTATTTTCTGGGGTATTTTCTTAAGGTTTAAAAATTGGAGAAACTATAGAATTAGGTAGTTTGCTTTTGTTGCAGATGCATACTTCCTAACCTGTAGATTAGTATGAAATTTTCCATCAAATAACTGTTCGCATCACATTTTGTATGTAGGTTAGTAAGGTGTTGTAGACACTGGCCTAAAGACACCATGCAGGGTTTGGTATGAGATGAGAAACCTGGAAGCCATTTTTAAGACTAATGGTTAAAAAAAAAAACAAACCAAAAAAACAAACCGATATGAAAGTTGTGATTTAAACTTGTTGCACAGATTCAATCTAGTATTTACTGCTTTCTTTTTTAACCTTTGGTATGCTTTATTTCGAAAGAGAGGTGGGGGGAAATTTGAACTATGTTTCGCTTGCTCCCTCACAGTGGTGACACTTTTGGACCCAGCAGAAGTCAGGGTGCCTTTCAGGCCTGCCATATGGGTTGATTTCACAAGTGAAATATCACTGCGCAGTGCAGTTCCAGCTCACAGGAACAAGGTGTAGTGTAAGAATTATGACTGTATGGTACAATAGCCTGTATCAGGAATTACTTCATGAAAACACCTGAATATCGTCAAAGGATCATTGTCATGTCTGATTTTCAGCACTCCCTGGGAAAATGGTGCTTCAGTTTTCTGACTCGATTTATTTTATTTTCTGTTAATAAGTTTACCAGTGAACCTAGGCACACGCCTCTGCGACACAAGTGATGGTTATGAGATACTTCGATATATGGAATACGGTGCAAGGAAAGAATATTTAGGTTGACTTTGAGTTGGTTTGTAGTTGTGTGTTTGTTATTTTAAGGCAAAGGAAGGATACAGATACTGGAGTGATTTCTCTTAACTTTTTCTGATACTGTTTCAAGGCATTTTTTATTTCTATGTTTTTCTTCTAATGTAAATTCTTTGCTTGCTTGCTGAAATGGAATTGCTTGATTGATTTTTGGGGCTGCCATTAATACCAGCATAGTTGTAGTATCTTTTCATCTGATGGCAAGTTAACAGTATGTTTTACACTAGAAAATTTGCATTTATTGACTAAATAAGTTTGTGAAGTGCTGAGAGGGTGCACAGTGGACTTACATCTTCTTTGCATGTAATTGCGCTAACTGGTGAATGTATGAAACCAAAAAAAGATTCAGACAAGGATAGCTTTTCCTCCCCCGCCCCACCCAGACACTGGTGGCACTTCTTCATTGTCTTAAATTAGACATAGGCATTTGCATTTTTTGCTTATTGTTTTCATACATTTGAATTCTGTTGTCCTTGGTAAGGGAGAAAAATGATGGATATTTTTGAGTAAACTAAAAAGGAAACTCCAGATAACTAACTGGCTTCAGATATTGATCATAATTTTTGTTGGCAACACTTTCTCCCATGGGCTAGATTTCACGCTTTGTTTTCTTTTCAGTAAGAACACTGGACATATCCTATGGATCCATAAGTAATTTACTGTCTAATGCACTGTGAAATTGGAGCTGTTAAGTTGCAAGTGGAAGAGCCCTGCTATGTACATAGTAACATCTCCCAAATTAGCGAGTGCTTTCTTTACTATGCTGCTTTGGACTAGATGTGTTATATGTGAATGACACACAAGTTATTTTTCCATAAAGAGAATAATTTTATAAGATAAATATCTGCATTTTGTGAACTGTAAAACAACTTCCCCCTCCCCCCAAAATAGGCAGATATGAGTTTGTTGCTCCGAGATGAACGTTTAACAATACTGCTATAAAAGTCTTCTGAGATAAATTGCGGGTAACAAGTGCCTTGCATTTTTTTCTAGCTTCCCTCATGCAGCTGAAACTTTAAGGGTTGGATTTGCTGTGGACTTCATGCAAAGTAACCAAACTGTTGCTGCAGAGAACTGTTCCACTGAGTGTATTCTGTAGTGACAGGAAACAAAGTCCTGATCTCTAGCGCAGGGCTTCCTGCTGTGTTCTTAACGGCTTTATCGTAGTAAATTGTTTATTACTTAAACAAGTAATAAACATGTCTAAGGAAAAGCTGAATTGCAGTAGATCATATAGTAAAATTCAATTCTGTGCTGATAAGTTTATTTAACTACTATGTACTTTGAGTCCGTGGTGTACTCTGCTATTTATAACAACTCAGTGCAAAAGTCACGTAAGACTGTTTCAGACACACATTTCCCTTCTCGTAATTGTTGAAACAAACAGCTGTATTTTCTGCATTGTCCAGCCACTTTGGTTTTTAGAATGTAACTCTCTGTAGAAAAGAAATTGCTTCACAAAACATGTTCAGATGTTAGAACAGCACTGGCAAATAACTTCTGCTTTCCAGATTTCTGCCTCTCAGGAACTGAGTTTCACAGAGATTTTTTTGTGTGCAACAACAGGAAAGGGGAGGGTTTTTTCTTAGCCAGATAAGAGAAACTGAAAGCCTGCAGCTGACTTCTGCAAAATGTTTTTTATATTCCCTACTTCTGCAAGGGAAGGAGTTCTTATGAAGCCTACTTTAACTTCCATTGGTAACCATCTTTGTCTTCGTGACATTTTTGTTATAGCAAATATAACTTTAATGTGTGTATTTGTGTCATTTTTGTATTTGTGTTTCAGAGAGCATGAGAATGCATCTTCCGTGACTAGTGCCTGGTCTTCTGTCTAGAGCTTGGGAAGAGGTTTCTTGTTTATGCCTTTGGGAGTTTGAGGGTGGTTTTCGTTTGTGTTTAATTCTGCTGCCAGCTTTCCTTCATAGCTGAGGTGCTGTTTTCACTGTGCTAATGAAACATCCAAGTACAGTAATCTGTTCCTGTCCGCTTGTTAAATGTTGACAAAGTGACAGTCGTTTTGATAGTTTTGCAAAGCAGGAAATTACAGATTTCTTACACGCTGACAGAGCCTCGAGCAGGAAGAACTTCTGAGATCCCGGAGAACGTGTTCCAAGATACAAACAAACAGTGTTTTTGTTTTAGCTTCACTGTTTGTAAGGAAATCGATTTAGCAGAACACATTTGTTTTTCATAGTTTGTAGTAATTGATAATGATCTTCTGATTTGTTTAGGTATGACTTAAAAGTCATTTTTTTTAACTAGCCATGGTGCAGTTGGACCTTATTTCTAAGAGTTCATTGCCAGTATAGTTACGCCAGGGAAAGCCTTCATGAAGGCCTGCCGCCTTCTTCTCTTTTGGGCTGTATGTACATGATAATACTGACAGATCTGTTTGAATGTCTGCTGGCGTAAACAACTTTTTTCAGAGATTTAACATAAACCATATTGTACAGTTTCTCCTTCTTCTGTCCCCAAAAGGTCAAGTAGGTCACTTGTGATTTTCTGTCTTACTGTTTGATTTGAATCAAACTTAAGTCTAATGTAAGAATTTTCTGCAAATTGAAACAGTGGGATTTCCTGTATCATTCTTGTGTATTGATGCTGATAGTGTGACATATAATCAAGGACATGCAGTGTCTTCTACCTAGAGAAGTCGAAGACCTTCTTGAGATAAATTTATTCAAAGCAAATATAAGGAAAGCAAAGACTGTTCTCTGTGCACCAATTAGTTCTCTCAATACTTGGGAATGTCCTCCTCTTTTTTAACTTATCTGCAGGAGCAGATTTGATGATTACAACTGCTAAACTTGCCTCAGGATTTTAAAAGAAAGGGGGAGAGCTCAAGGTGGGGGGGTGTGTGTGTGATTATGGGAATTCTTTTTAAAGTTGCTGTATTCCCAGGCCTTTAAGTTTTGTTTTCCAAGAGTGGGTTTTGTTCCCTGACCTACATTTGTACACAAAGGTGGCATATAAATTGGAATAAACAATGTGCATTTACTTTAATATGTATCTAACACAGCTTTCTGTGCTCAGTTAATTTCAGCTGTTATCTTGCTTTTTTTTTTTTCTTAGTATTGTGGTGTGCTGAGTAAATGTAATTTTTAATTATTTTTTTTTTCCCTGAGGTCAGCTCAACTTCTTTTAAACATCTTGGGTTATTTCATGTGATATGCCTTCATTTTCTAAAATGTAGTCTACATACAAAGCAGCAGAGGAGTGCTCACAGCAGATTAAAAATACATTGGGCGAGTTAACACAGAGGCATCCTCCTCTCATTCTTCTCTGAAGCCAGACATTGCTGGTGAATGTGGGAGAGAATCTAGGGAGAGGAGTTGCTTAGAGGTTGTTCCTGTAGTTTTGCCATAGCCCGCACAGGTATTTGCTGTGCTAGGTTGGACTTCAAGTTTGAATGCTGGGCTAGGTTGGACTTCAAGTTTGGTTTTATAAAGATACTCTTATGGGGAGATCCTGTGGAGTCACAGACTGCAGCTGGGAGCCTTATGAATACACAGGGTCTATAGTTGCCCGTGAGCCCTATTCTTATATTTATCTTCAAATCATACGATCACACTTCCTTTCTGTCCTGAAAATGTGACATTTTCTTCCTACCATAAATAGGAAACAAAGGAAATAGTTATTTTTTGAGAGTAAGCTCTTGAACAGGGAAAAAAAAAAAAAAGTAGAATTAACTGCCTTCAGAATGTTAACCTTTCCAATACATCTAATTTCACAGCTGCAGGTCATAATCCCTGCTATTTTGCTGAGCAAATTCAAGATGAATGATAACAAACTTCAGATTTTGGGGGCCGTAGCTCCTATTTCTGCAGTTTCATTTTAATAGTGAAGCATTCTTCATCCTATGAAACTGGTCTCCAATATGATAAATTCCATTGCTGCAGGTGAGGCATCTTCTCTACTGGAATAAATCTGTGTTATACTGTGTGTGTGCTGTGAGAATAGAAGGCTGTAGTATTATGTCTTAAGACTGACCAAAGCTTGTTCATCAGAAATGCCATCCTGTCTGTTGCAGGACCATGTTTGCAAATGGATTGGAGATCAAATCCAGTTCAACAATTTTACATTTTCTCCTCTCCAACTTCAGGTTTCAAAATGTGTGCAGTTGTTTTTTTGGTTTTTTTTTTTTTTTAAGTCAGATCCGTATCAAGAGGGAGGAATAGAAATGAATAATTGAGATGGGGAGTAGGAAATTCTCAAACTGACTCTGCTGCTGGGAAGATGGCATATGGAACTGTTTCAACAGATAACCTGCCAAAGTTAGGATAGATTCTGGACCCTTCCTGTAGTGGCATATAGCTGCTTACTCAGAGCCTAGGTGTTTAAACTCCTGATGTGTTTCTAGGCTTATTAGCACTCTAGTTCTAATATTAGTATTTGATCTAAGAGTATTCTAACAGCAAATTCAAGATCCTAATTGCATACAGTTATCTTATGGACTCTTTGCTGTTTGTTTAATATTTTTAAAATACCCAATGTAATTTTTTCATGCTTAAAAGCATCTTAATCTATGAAACTTAAATGTTTATGGCTGAGATTTACATCCATAACCAAACTGAAAAGCTTAAAGTACCCACAGCAACAGTAACTTGGTTTTTCTTTAATGGATGTGGAATGGCAGATGGGGGAGTGGTAAGAAATTAAATTTTGATACCTTCCTTAAGCAAGTTTGTTTTCAGATGAATGCTCTGAAAAACTTTTAACTACTTTTGCGTTTCCTTTTCATAAATGTTTCAAAACTACTTTGCAAGACTTTTCTTCCTTTACTATTTATAATTTTTCTGTGTTGTCCTATGGAAAAAAATTTCACTGATCTCTCTGAACCTCTAGTTGTGTAAATATTCTATATGACCTTCAGTTTGATAGCATAACCTGGCATTCAATTTAGCTTTTCTAAAGACTACATTAAAATACTAAAACAACTTAATATTTCTATTACCTACTGCTGATAGATTGGAATGCTTTTTAGAACTTTGTCGCAGCCTGCGGTGAGCTGATTTATGTTACAAAAAATGCAGTGCTTCTGATTTTTTTAA
>VWZK01009807.1:76116-123286 GCA_013396935.1 Baryphthengus martii | reverse complement strand
TCCTCCTGTTTATTGCCCATGCTGTGGGCGTTGCTATACGTACACTTGATCCGAGGTACAGATAATGCCTCCAACATTGGTGTGTCCCCCCTAGGCTTGTCTCTGACTGTCTCAGGTTTGTTCCCCTCCCCCTTCAATTCTAGTTTAAAGCCCTCTCAATGAGAGCCGCTAACTCCTGTGAGAAGATCCTTTTCCCACGCTTAGACAGGTGTATCCCATCTCCTCCCAGCAGGCCCCTTGAAGTCCTGAAAGGCCCCTAGAAGGTCTCCCTGGAGCCTTCTCTTCTCCAGGCTGAACAAGCCCAACTCTCTCAGCCTGGCCTCGCAGCAGAGTGGTTCCAGCCCCTTGATGTCCATTTTCTACAGAACACCTTCCGCTCTGACTGTAACATTAGTCTTGCTTTTTTTATTTCTTCAAATAATTAATTTAATTTTTTGAGCTAACAATGACCTCAGCTGTTTGTTTAAGGAGTTCACAACCCCGCAAAAAAAACATTCCAGCAACCAAAAGGAAGTTTGCAAGAAGCCCTTTGCTTGGGAGCCTCTGACATTGATCTGCTGGGCTTCTACTTTACAGTCCTATCAACCAATTGTAAAATTAAAAACCAAGAAAACACTTTGGTGTCAAGAAAGACAAATCTGTGGTGTTTTTATCCTTCCTCCAAACCCTGGAGCACAGGAAGGGCTGAGCAAGCGGCTCAGCGGAAAGAAGGGAATGAGGTAGCAAAACGATGAAGGAAATGCCCATACCAAGGGGCGACCCCTGACTTCAGAGAAACCTTAAGAACAAGGAACCCTTTCAATAGGAGGAAATCATGCAGCCTGGTCTCATATGGTGCCGCGCTGGCACCTTTTGGGCTGAAATTCCCCAGAAAAAAGGAGGTACGGCTTCAAAGCCGAGCCGCTAAGGCTGGGCTTAAGGTTGAGCTGTGTTTACTTGGGGCCTGTTATGTCAGACGGTCAAATTCTTGGGGGTGTTGGAAGATTTTCCCCACCTCTGGCCATGCTGAAATAGTCGGGAGTTCATGGGTCTGTCAGACCTGGAACCAAAAGTCTGGTGGGGAAATCTGGGCAGCAGATCCCTGAGCAGATGTGGGTTCCAGATAGGAGTTTTCATCTGCTCTGATAAACCCTCCTCATCTCAAATTACTTCAACATGAGATTTTATTTTCTAGCTTCTCTTTTCCCTTCCTTCATGTTTTCCTTTTTTATTTCTTTTTTTCTTCTTTCCTTTGTATTTTTTCTTTATTTTCTTTTTAATTTTTTTCTTTTTATTTTTTCTTTTTTTTCCTCCTTTCCCCTCTTCTTTTCTTTTTTTCCTCCTTTCCCCTCTTTTCTTTTTTTCCTCCTTTCCCCTCTTTTCTTTTTTTCCTGCTTTCCCTTCTTTTTTCCTTATTGTTTTTTTTCTTTTTTTTTTTTTTTTTTTAATCCCCCTCATATTTACTTGAAACTGACTAGAGCAGTTTTTTCCTGGTGCATTTAATATTCCCCAAACTTTTGTAAAAATTGCTGCTCTTGAGATGCTGTTGATGGTTAGAACTGGCTGCTGTGGGACTAGGGGAGCATCAGGTTTGGGCAACACTCTGTTTAACCTGTCTATAAACAAGACAGCACATTTTGGGGTCCCATCTCAGTCATTAGGAACTGTTCTCACCCTGAACCTGCTCTTTGCAGCCCTACTAATAGACATAAAGGGTATATTTGGGGTTATTCAGCCTGGAGAAGAGAAGGCTCTACGGAGACCTTCTGGAGGCCTTTCAGGACTTCAAAAAGGAGCCTTCCTGTTAGAAAGATGGAGACAGTCTTTGGAGTAGAGCCTGTTGGGACAGGACAAAGGGAGATGGTTTGAAACTCAAAGAGGGAGATTTAGATTGGAGAGAAGGGAGGAATCATTGATGCTGAGGGTGGTGAGACCCTGTCCCAGGTTGCCCAGCGAGGTGGTTGCTGCCCCATCCCTGGCACCACTCCAGGGGAGGTTGGCTGGGGCTCTGAGCAGCCTGCTCTAGTTGCAGATGTCCCTGCTTAGTGCAAGAGGGTTGGACTGGATAACCTTGAAAAGTCCCTTCCCGCCCAAACCGTTCTAGGATTTAACCTCAAAAAATAACTTTCAGCTATTTCATCCAAGCCCTTCACAAAGCAAGTGCCACTGCCCTGGTCACGGGTGTCAAATTCCCCACTCCACCAGGACCTCCTCATTGCTATCACCTTTTTTCCTCACGAATTGCTTTATGATAGGGCGATAACTCTGCCTGCACATCATAAAACATCTCCTCTTCCTGGGATTTCTACTCTGGATGTAGGTGCAAAGCGGGTTTCACAGCAACTCCTTCCTCTCCTCACCCGGCTCTTGGCATCTGAAATCTGCCTTTTGTTTATACCTTTCCAAGCCTGTGACAATAAGCGTGAGGCCATCCAGAGGTTAGTGTGACACTGTGTAAGGAAAAAGCCTTTGCTTTTGTTTCTAGATTCCTCTGAAGGTTAAGAGTTGTTTGTTTTGGTTTTTTTTTAATCTCCAACAAATAGCCATAAATCCTGCTGAGCTGTGCCCACAGCTGCCCGGCAATGAAGTAGCAGGATGAAATGCTACTTTAATTGGAGTCCCTCCTAATGTTCATCGTATCATATTTAGTTCCAGGACAGCGTGCCTTGCGATTTTTGAGGGGTTTGATTAATTGGAAGCTGGACTTTGGTCACCCTCTGTATTTTCAGGAGTTTTTTTTAAGGTACTTAAAGCAACTGTTGTCCATTTTCCACACAAAATGCTGCTTTTTTTTATCCCCTTACATGTTAATTTCCTACAAATTTAAAGTTTTCCAAATGATTTGCATGCACCAAAAATATAAGAGATTCAGAGAAGCTCAGTAATTTCTCAAAAGGAAAGGGTTCCTGTGTGGCTAGAGGTGGCTGGCTAGGCTCCAAACCAACCTGATGTGATCGTGAATTTTAAATCCTTCTCTTTTAAGTCTTCCTGGAAATGCTTTTTTAGGGTCTCACCTGAAAGTCTGAGCAACCTGCTCTAGTTGCAGATGTCCCTGCTCAGTGCAGGCGGGCTTGGACTAGGTGACCTTGAAAGGTCCCTTCCCACCTAAACTGGTCCACGATTCTATGGTTCCAGCCTTGCAAGAAGAAAAAGTCCATTTATCCACCAAAGCAGCAGCAGAGCCACATGTGCCCCTCCTCCAAGCCTGGACCACCCATGGGTACTGCAGCTTTTCTCCCACATCCTGCAGGTGTTTGAAGCCAGCAAACCAAATCTTTTTGTTTCCTATATATAAAAACAACCCAAGAAGAAGTAGTTCCAGGTCTGAGCCTGCCTCCTGCAAAGCCAGGCGAGGGCACCGTGATGTGTTTTCTGTTTACAGTTTTACTTAAAGAAATAAGCATCGGTTACATGGTGGGGGTGGGGGGCAGGGAATGAGAACACGGTCAAATTGAACCCCAGGGCAAGGCTGGCTGAGAACAATAGAGTTGCTAAACAAAACCGTCAAGGATAAGGAGGAAGTTATCATGAAAAGCAGGGGGAGATATATTAGTTTAGTTTTGAGTGTTTCAGAAAAGAGGAAAAAAAGAAGAAAGAGGAAGGTATTTCAAACAGTTGAACTTGAGCATCTCTGTTTCGCCGCCGCCGCAGACGCTCTCAAGTGGCCGAGTGGCCCCCATGTTGGGAATTGCTGGCACGGAGGCTGGGCTCTCCTGTTCCCCTGTGTATTCAGCTAGGGGGTGAAGAGGTGACTGCCCTCTCATCACACCTGCATCTTGGAAAGAAACGGGGAGAGGGACACGGTGACGGGCTGCCCAGTTTTGCATAAGGAAAAGGGCAGCCAGAGATTAGAAAGCTCTGGCCTGAGAAAAGTTGACTGGCTGGGTGAAGGGATTAATGGGCCCATCATCAGTCCTTGTGAGAATCATGGAATCACGGTGGTTGGAGGAGACCTCGAAGAGCATCAAGTCCAACGGTTCCCTCAGCACTGCCAGGGCACCACTAGCCCATGTCCCTCAGCACCACATCTCCATGGCTTGGAAACCCTTCCAGGGATGGGGACTCCATCCCTGCCTTGGTCAGTCTGGGCCAGGCCTGAACAACCCTGGAGGGGAAGAAATTGCTCCTCAGCTCCAACCTAAACCTCCCCTGGGGCAACTTGAGGCTGGTTCCTCTTGTCCTGTCAACTGTTTCTTTGGAGAAGAGCCTGACTCACCGTCAGCTCAACCTCCTGTCAGGGAGTTGTGGAGAGCCAGAAAGTCTCCCGTGAGCCTTCTTTTCTCTAGGCTGAAAAAGCCCAGCTCCCTCAGCCGCTCCTCAGAAGACTCCTGTTCTAGACCCCTCACCTCTTTCTGCTGTTCTTTCGTTTTTACTTTTTCTTGTATCTTGAGCGGAAATCCCTGCAAGCCCCTCAGTGGTTCTTCCCCACTTGTGGTGACCACCCGGAGCCGTTCGCTCCTGTGGGAGCTGCTGCCGAGCCCGTGCACGACTCATTGCATGCAGAGACCAGCACAGGAGCTGCTCTACCTCCCTTCTGTTCCCTCCAAAGAGCTGCTTCTCCATCTCCTGCCCATGCTGCTGCTCCCCAGGCTGGTTCCCTGGCGGCTCCCAGCATTTCCATCGCTCCTGCTGCCCGAGGATGGCAGGAGGAAGCGCCGATAACGCTCATTAAATTTATAGCCGCATTGCGCAGCGATGGTTAATCAAGGTTACGTGACTGTGCTGCCGCTCAGGGTACAAGTTCAATGCAAGGTGAATCTTGTCTGAGATAATCTGAAAGTTCATTCGGAGGTAAAAGCAGCGGCAGCTTCTCACAGACTGGTTGAGGTTAGTGAGAGGTCATCGCTTTTTTTTTTTCCTTCCTTTTTTTTTTTTAATCCCCCTTTTTTTTTAAAATGTGTAAACAAAAGAAAAATGCAACTTTGCAGAGGGCTTGGCATCAGCTGAGCAACAGGAAACGTAATGGTGACAAGCTGGCCCTGCCATGAGGTTTGGTACCTGGCAAGTGTGAGGCTTAGGGAAGGTGAAGCTGGCTATTTCAGGACCAGTTTAGTTCTAATATCCTGGTTTTCTTCTCCTGAGGAAAGAAGAGACCCTAATTGTTGAGCTCAGAAACACTTTTCTGACTTGTCCATCCCTGCTCCTGATGGGAGCCCCTCAACAGGGATAACACCACGCCGTGCCTTTCACCAGGGTATCTGGGTGTCACATTGCGGCTGCTGGTGGCACCAAGCAGGGCTGTGTTTATCTATGAACATGGCTCTGTTGTCTTCTGGGTAGACCCTGATCATGCTGCAGGTACCTAAATCATAGAATCCCAGACTGGTTTGGGTGGAAGGGACCTTTCAGGGTCATCGAGTCCGACCCATCTGCACTGAGTAGGGACATCTGCAACTAGAGCAGGTTGCTCAGAGCCCCAGCCAACCTCCCCTGGAATGGTGCCAGGGTTGGGGCAGCAACCACCTCTCGGGGCAACCTGGGCCGGGGTCTCACCACCCTCAGCATCAACGATTTTTCCCTTCTCCCCAGTCTAAATCTCCTTCTTTTACTTTCAACCCATCCCCCCCGTCCTGCCCCAACAGGCCCTGCTCAAAAGTCTGTCCCCATCTTTCTGACAGGCCCCTTGAAGTCTTGAAAAGCCCCCAGAAGGTCTCTGTGGAGCCTTCTCTTCTGCAGGCTGAACAAGCCCAACTCTCTCAACCTAGCCTCCCAGCAGAGGGGTTCCACCCTCGGGTCATTTTTGTGGCCTTCTCTGGCCTTGCTTCAACAGGTTCATGTCCTTGTGCTGAGGACTCCAGAGCTGGACCCAGTTCTGCTGCTGAATTGTCAGCAGATGGGGAATGTTAACCTCTTCCATCCCAAAATCTTTCTGTTTGCTCTATTGATTCATCAAGAACATTGGAAAGGTGTAATTTAAAATGATGTTTTTTCCCCTCTGTACTGTAGGGTTGATGATGAAGTTGGTTTGTCCATGGACTTACTTGGATGACTGCTCCTCTTGTCCCCTCTCAACCCACTTTCCTGCATATAGGGATTTTGTGCTTCTTTTTTGTTATCTCTTCTCCTCCTTTACTGAAACCTCCTGACCTGCCACTGAGATACTGGGATTGTTCCATGATATTTCTTCATGTTTTCTTCAAAGCCACTGATTTTCAAGTGTGGATCAGGCAGGATGAGGTCAATGAGTGCATGAGGCTTGGATGCACCAGCAGATTAAGTAGTCCTATATATAAGGGGTACCTGAGGGTACAGTGCTATCATCTCTCAGGTTCTCCTCCTTGTAATAGCTTCAAAAAAGGCTTCTAAGAAAAATTATCTACAAGCTGAGCTCTTTTAGACATTACATCCCAAACTTGACCCCTGTAATCTTGAGTGCTGACCCCAAGCTCTTACCCAGGTTCCATCCTTGCCAGACGGAGCAATGGGTGCACCTCTGGCCCACGCCCACCGAAGATCTGAGCCTGGAGAGGCTATAAGGGGGATGTTTCTGAAGGAGACATCTTTGCTTTGGGAATGAATTCCCCTTTGTGACGGTTAAATGGAAACGCAAAGTGTTATTCAATAGCAGTCTCTGGAGAACGCTCTTTGGAGGCTCTTTCATTTCTTTTGGCCACTGCCCAGTGTTGTCTCTTTGTCTTATGCAGATTGGAGAGTCTGGAGGGTAGAAATATGGTCATCTTCTCCAAGCAGAAAGCACCATGCAAACTATGTGGTAAATCCAAGGAGTCTAAATTAATTATTATTCACAAGTGCAAATTGACTACGAAATCCAGCAGAGCAGAGTTTTTTTGTTTGGGGTTTTTTGTTGTTGTTATTGTTGTTGTTTTTTCCAAACCATCGAAACCCCAGTGGTTTTGTACCAAAGAATTTTTCATGACGTCTGTTTTTTTTTCAAGCAGTGTTGCACGATGTGGTGGTCTGAGAAACTTGGGATTTCCCTAGAATTTAGTTTAGTCTTTCCAGTGGGCAAACCTCCAGGGAATGACTAAAGCCACCATCCTGCACCATCAAAGTCAATGGGAGCGTGAATGAGGCCGGTTGGGGACTTTCCGACTGTCACCGTAAACATGCCACACTAATCCTCCGCATCCCCACCCCGCACTCTCAGACTACTTTGCGTCACTTGTCTTGAAGCCCCAACACCTCACATGGCTCCTTTGTGTAGTTTCATGTCTCAGGCTGGGAGGAGAAGGTGGATTCCAGGTTTAAGCCAAAAATGAGCTTTTTTTGGCCGTAAGTGCGAAACTGAGTGATTGGAAGCGCAACATTTTTGGGGGGAAAATTGTTTAAGGTTTTAACGAGACCTTTGGAATCGATATCTTCTGAAGCAGTAGAAAAGTTAACCCGTGTAAATGCAGCGTTCCTTTAAAGCAGGTGGAAAGCCAGAGGTTTTCCTCCTAATAAACGATGAACATTTGCAGATGGAAAACCAGAACAGATTTCTCCGCACACCGTGCAGGCGAAAAGCTTTCTGAAGACCTTACTGATGTAAGAAAACCTATAAACAGGCAATAATACCAATCTGAAAATGATCCAGGCTGGACAGATTAGGGCTTTGTTAGTCTCAAACTTTTCTCCATTCCATATTATCCCATCTGCTATAAATCTTTCCAGATTCTTCTCGTGCCTCTTTTTTTTTTTTTCCCCCAAGAACTGTTTCACTTTTGCAGACATAAGTCAACAGAAGGAAAAAAAAAAAAAGAGAAGATAAAATTGCTGCCTTAATTTGCAACGTCAAATCAGTTAAAATCTGAGATGAGGAATTTGGAATGGCTGCTTCTCTCTCCAGCATGAGTGTTCAGGAGGAAGGACAACCCTTGGTGGGACCCCTGACCAGGAGACCTGATGGAGGAGTCACTTGAGTGTAGTGTTATTGTGCCTTACAGAGAGGTCCAAGCAGGCAGGTCTCTCCTGCAGGCAAGTCTGGTAAGCACCTAGAAGAAAACCGACCTTCCCTGTGCTCCGTGGGTGGTGATCCCTTGGCTTGCACGTTGTGTTGGCTCATGCAAAACACGCTCAATATGTAGAGAAAAATCATTGTTTTCAGTGAAATCGGTGACAAATCTGCTCCTGTTTTCACTTGGGCTGCGATTTTACCCTCCAAGTCTTTCACAAGTGAACAAACAAACATCATGTTCCACTTCTTGGTGCCTTTCCTTCTTCTATTGCCCCCATCTCCCCATGGGTTAGACCATTTCTCTTTCAATATTATTTTCCCACGAGGCATAATTGAAACCTCACCAAGATAAATTATTTTGAATGTACTTGTCTGTGGCTGCTGATGTTGGAATCTCTTCAGGCTTTTGTGCTTCATCACAATTACCTGCTGGCTGGCGGTAGGGTCTGCCCAACCAGTGGTGGGAATGGGCTGTGGGCAAGCTTAGGCATGGGCAAACTGGGAATTGGTGATGGTTTTGGATTCAGTAGTTTCTTGTGCTTTTATGGAGGTATCCAGCAGCACCAGGTCTTACCTGAGTGTTTTCTGGTTCTGCAGGAAGCATCTTGTCCATTTGTGCAGGTGGGAGCCATGTGCTGTCATCCTCTGAAGCCTCTCATTGTCACCTTTATTGAAGGAGCCCTGGTGTTAAATCAGCAAAATGAACTTTTTAAAGAAAAGATCTGGATAGGTTTGTGAGCTAATGGTGTCATCTCTCACAAACCGAAGGACAGCTAGTTTGGAGAAGGTGTTGGGTCAAAGGCTGTTCATTCTGCCTGCAACAAAGACTGGGGAAGAGGAGTGTCAGGCTTAGAGGTCATGAGAAGAAGAAGGGGTAATAGAGCTTTTTGGAGCTGGGTTCAGCTTGATTCTGAAAATTCTCCTGCCTTCTGCCCCCAGAAAGCAAGAGCAGCTGGTCATGAACATGATCCTCAGCAGGTTTCGGGGCAGGAGTTGGAAAACCCCTAAACCTGACTTAATTAACACTTCTCTGTGCCCTGGCATCCAGGGGATGTAAAGCTCATTGTGAAAGCCTGAGTGTAACCCTGTAGCGTAGCCATGCCTTCTGAGGAGATCTGAACCTCCCACAAAGCCCCACCACCACGAGGAAGATCTCACTGTTGGCACCACCTAGACCCAGGCCAGGCTCCTCCAGACACCTCCCTGTCTCCTGTTTTAGGACGCAGCACGTCACCTCTAATTCCTGTAGCTCAGTTGGAGGTGAGAAATCCGGGATAACTATGTTTAAATTTGATGGAACAGGTTGGAAGATTGGCCAGCTCGTGAGTCTTGAGTCATCTTTGCCATTTCAGCCTTTAGGCTGTAAATGCGTGTGTGCTGATTGGTGTTTGGGTTTTTTTTTAGTAGCAGTTAGGGCTTTGCAGAAGGCACATCAAGTGGTAACACCTTCCAGCCCATCTCTGGACAACTCTAAAGTGTGGAGCACCATGGGAAGTCAACAGCTCCTAGTAGAGTCTGTATATGTGCTTGGAGGGAAAAGAACTAAGGGCAATTAGCTGCAGGGACATGAAAATTCCCTAATTTGGGCTTTTATCGAAGGGAAGCTTTAGTTCTTCATGCGGTGTTTCCCACCAGTCCTCTCTCTGTCTCATCGCTGGTGCATCTGCTGATGATTTTGGTAGAGGAAGGTCCTTTCCAAGCCATCTCGCTGCTCTCTCTTGTCACTGGAGGTGACTGTCATGGTGAAAGGGAGGAGCAGGGATGTTTGTTCCTAGAATGATACCACAGAACCCTAAACCAGCCCAGGTTGCATGGGACCTTGGAAGATCATCTCATCCAACATTTCCTGGGAAAGGGAGCCTAGATGGGATGATCTATTACCCTGTCCAATCGCATCTTGAAAACCTCCATCAATGAGGATTCTACCCTGTCCCTGGGGTGGTTGTTCCCACTGTAAAAACTTTCTTATGTTGAGATGAAACCTCTCGTGCTGCAACTTGGAGCCATTGCAGGGCTGCAGACTCGTTCCCAGTTTAATCCTTTCTTTCCAGGATTGTCCTCTCTTAGATCACCATTTGAGGAACAAGCTTATGTATGTGTATGAAACCAATTGAATTGATTTTGTGGTTTTTTTCCAATACATCTTTTTTGGAGGCTTACTCAAATAATTTCTTCATTTTTATAAATACATGGCTTCAAACTGGAAGAGGGGAGATTTAGACTGGAAATTAGGAAGAAGTTCTTCACTCTTGAGTTTGGTGAGATGCTGGCACAGGTTGCCCAGGGAAGCTATGGTTACTTCATCACTGGCAGTGTTCAAGACCAGGTTGGACGGAGCTTGGAGCAACCTGCTCTAGTGGGAGATGTCCCTGCCCATGGTAGGGGCGTTGGAACCAGATGATCACAGAATGTCTTTGGTTGGAAGAGACCTTCGAGATCACCTAGTCCAACCTTCGACCAAACACTGCAATCTCACCACTAAACCTTGTCCCTAAGCACCAAGTCTACACTCTGTTTAAATACCTCCAGATATGGTGACTCTGTCACTGCCCTGGGCAAGCTATTCCAATGTTTAATGACCCTTTCAGTCAAGAAATATTTCCTAATGTCCAGTCTAAACCTCCCCTGGCAGAGCTTGCATCCATTACCTCTGGTCCTGTCACACATCACTAGGGAGAAAAGGCTGTCCCCCTCCTCCCTCCAACTCCCTTTCAGGTAGTTGTAGAGAGCGATAAAGTCTCCCTTCAGCCTCCTCTTCTCCAGACTGAACAACCCCAGCTCCCTCAGCTGCTCCTCATAGGACATGTGCTCCAGGCCCTTCAGGAGCCTCATTGCCCTTCTCTGGTCATGCTCCAGCACTTCTATGTCCTTCTTGTAGTGAGGGGCCCAGAACTCAACATAATGTTCAAGGTGTGGCCTCACCAGCGCCAAGTACAGGGGGATGATCACTTGCCTATTCCTGCTGGCCACAGTGTTTCTAACACAAGCCAGGAGGCCATTGGCCTTCTTGGCCACCTGGGCACACTGCTGACTCATACTTAGTCAACTATTGATCAACACCCCCAGGTCCTTTTCCAACTTGCAGCTTTCCAGCCACATGTCCTCAAGTCTGTAGCTTACCATGGGGTTGTTATGATCTTTAAGGTCCCTTCCAACCCAACTCATTCTGTGATTCTGTGACTCTTTATCCGTGAACCTCTCTTCTTCTCTTGCAGGGAAGGTGCTCCTCATGCCCCAGGAAGCTGCAGATTCCCAGCCCTGCTCCGCTCTGTGGCTCTCCGAGCTTACCCCACACCCACAGCATCACCGTAAAAGCCCCTCTTTTTACTTTTATCCCCTCCTCTTATTTCCTTTGCCCCCCAGTGTACGTCCCATTGAGTTTGATTTATAGCCTTGAAAATGAGACTTTAGTTTGAAGAATTAATGGTATTTGCATATTTTATTTGGAATCTCCCCCAGCAGCCCAGCCCAGGGCCTCAGCACAGGCTGAGGTTTTTCCTTTTTATTTTACTTTTTTTTTTTTTCAGTCGTTCAGATTTAGCAGCAGAGGTGAAAAGTTTAAACAGTAAAACCAATAAAACCACATTTATGTGACAGATAAGTCGCTTGGAGACAGCTTGCCCCAAGCCATCGGCCTTCCTCCTCATGAGAACTCTGTCTTTGATAGAGCATGACCTGCAGCAGAGCCCTCTGAGCACCGATGGTGGCAAAGGTGTCAGCCCCTGGCTCTCCTCAGACCAGTCTCGCCGTCAAGATGGATATGGGCAAACAGTTGTAAAATACACAGGCCATTTGTCACTGTTGTGAGCTGGCCGGAGAGAGTTGATCTCCAAGGACATGGGGAAGGTCCAGACTGGGCTGGGAGCACCGTTAGGAATGGGACTTCATTAAAAACAGAATCATTTAGGGTCGAAAAAATCCTTAAGATAATTGAGTCCAACCATTAACCTACTACTACAAGGTCTACCACTAACCTGTGTCCCTCAGCACCACAGCTCCACTCCTTGGAAACCCTTCCAGGGATCATAGGGACTCCACCCCTGCCCTGGGCAGCCTGGGACAGGCCTGGACAACCCTAGAGGAGAAGAAATTGTTCCTCAGCTCCAACCTAAACCTCCCCTGGTGCAACTTGAGACCATTTCCTCTTGTCCTGTTGCTTGTTCCTTGGGAGCAGAGCCTGACCCCCGCCCCTGGCTCCAATCTCCAGTCAGGGAGTTGTGGAAAGCCTCCTTTTCTCCAGGCTGAGCAAGCCCAGCTCCCTCAGCCGCTTCTCCCCAGACTCCTGCTCTAGACCCTTCCCAAGCTCCATTGCCCTTCTGTGGCTTGTATTTAGTCAGCTGTGACCATCCACCTGGGTCGTTTGGTTTGCTCTCTAATGTGCCTATTGCACTCTTGTAGGTGGAGCTGCCTGAACAGTACAATGGATGAGAGTGAAATTATTCAATCGCAGAATGATTGGGGTTGGAAGGGACCTTTAAAGGTCATCTATTTCCGGGCCTTCTGCCATGGACAGGAACATCTTTCCTTACCCATCTTCTGAGCTCCTGCTCAGTCCCCCAAGCCTCTACTGTCCATTCCCCCCCTCCTATTTATAACACCTCCCGCTACTTTTAATTTTGTCTTCTCCTAACCCATTTTTAATCTTTGCCTTCATATTTTGATGGTTCTTTTGTCTGTTTCTCCTGAAGCTTTATTTCCACTCCCATTGAACGGCTACCTGGCCCCTAGATGGTCCAGCCATGCACTTTCTATGGCCGCAACTCGTGCTGCTTTGTTCGTGGTTTGCCAGAGGCGCGTTCAGCGCCCCCAGGGCCACCAGCAAGAGGGCTTTGGTGTGTTGGGAGGGTGGGGGTGGGAGGAATCCGATTTAGCCAGTACAACTCTGCAACTTCCCCCAGCAGCCAGCCAGCCCAACAGAAGGGTTTTGGCCCTGCTGTGCTGCCTGAAAAGGGCCTGTGAAATCATACTTAAGGTTGTCTCTTGAAGGCCCCCTTTGGAAAACAACCAAAAACAAAACCAAAAAAAACTCCGGCCAACGATGTTCAACTCGAATTTGTAGTTAACACAATGGACCCGCCTGTACAAAGCGGCGCGGGACTGCAGGTTGGAAAAGCCCTCTTAGGTCCCGGCTAATCCGTCCCCCCTGCCAGCCCTGGGGATTGTTCCTGACGGCTTGTTTTCTTTGCCTTGACCTACATAATCAAAAAGAATCTTGTTGCACATTTTTGTTTTGAACCTTGAGGTCTCGGAGGAGCTAAATCCCCTTCTTGGCCGGGTGGGCTGTGTTGTTAAACAGTGCCGAAGCCTCCAGGAAAACCATGGTGACACAGGGACAATGAGGCCTCTATGGTCCTCGCTTGGCCGCAGGATGGTCCTTCTTCTCCGGGCTTCAGCGGTGGGTGGTGGGCCGCGTCGATGCGGGCGATGAAGACGTCTACGCACTTGGCAGCCTGTCCTGCAATAGAGCGGTCACAGCAGCTCTCCAAGGCAGAAGGTTGCGGGCGGGGAGAAATGTAGCCACCCTTAATTAACCTGTTTGAGATGATGAGAGTGAAGACTGCATCTCCTATGTCTTCAGCTGGGCTCTCGTGGGTACCTGGAGAGGCAAGGCCACTTCGGGGTGAGGAGGTCTTCGCGTGGGAAAAGACATGGGAGGTCCTGTTTGTGTTTTATGGAAAATAAGGATGCAAAAGGTAGAGTGGAAGAGGGGTTTAGGAAACTTGGGCTGGAGTTTGCTCATCCCTCACCTGCATCAGCTGGGAGGTATGGGGCACCAAGTGCGGTCTGTTGCAGAGGTGAAGGGCTTCAGGTGCCAATTTCAGGGGTCTTGAGCATGGCTTGTAACAGATGGTTGAATTAATCCCCTTTTTCCTGCTGCCGGTGATTTCTCTTACAAATGTCTGGAAACCACCTGAGAGTCCCAGCCTCTTCCAGTAGCTGTGTTCACCCAAGATAAACCCCTGAGCTCCTGGATCAGTCCCACAACTCCCAAGATGCTCCTGTCATTAGTAACTCTTCCAAAGTGCTCAGAAGTTATTGAGATGGAGCAAGTGTGATGAGGAAACCCTTGTGCCGTGGTTCAGACAATGCTGGGGGGTTATTTGGGGATTGAAGAAATTTGTGGTGGCTTTGACCCCAAAAGTGTCCTCCTGCCATAGCTGAGGGGGTTCTTTGCCACCCACCTCCTTGGGGTGTCTCAATCCTCACATCCCCTGTTCACCCCCTAAACTAGAGAGAAGGTTGCACGAGTGTACTGTGGCTAAATCAACATAGCTGTACATAAATTAATATTAAATATTGCTAAATTAAGGATTAAATATTAGCAGGATGCTATTACATAAATGAATAAAGTCTACAACCTCTTTTTTGTGGTTAATGCCACCTGCCCAGGATCTTTGCCAGCTTACCGATAAACCACCTGCTCTCTCACCAACTTTGAAAACATCTTATTTCTGTTTGTTTTTTGTTGGTTTTTTTTTCCTGCTGCAGCTCTTAGACCTGTTCATCCAGTGGGACTGGTCGACGTATTTGGCCGACTACGGGCAACCCACGTGCAAGTATCTCCGTGTGAACCCAACGACAGCCCTCATCCTGCTGGAAAAGTGAGTGCAAGCGTGAACACCTGAGATAGTTTTCACTCCCATCTCTCTTTGGGTTGGAGCAGCTCATTCTATCATAAGAAAGGTGGGGATAGACATTTGAGCAGGGCCTGTTGGGACAGGACAAGCAGTGATGGGATTAAACTAAAAGAGAGAGATCTAAACTGGAGAGAAGGGAGAAATTGTTGATGCTGAGAGTGATGAGAACCCCAGGTTCCCAGAGAGGTGGTTGATGCCTCATCCCTGGAACCATTCCAGGGGAGGTTGGCCGGGGCTCTGAGCAACCTGTTCTAGTTGCAGATGTCTCTGCTTAGTGTAGGCCAGATGATTGTTGAAGGCCTCTCCCAACACAAACCATTCTATGATTCTATGTACAGTGCTACGATGATCCAAACTCCTTCTCTACTCTTTCTCCCTTCTGTTGGATCCATGGAGAGGATCAATTGATAAAAGCCCAGCTATGGGACGGGGACAGTGTCAGTGTCTTCAAGTGGCTGAGTGCTCCAGGGCTTGCCCTTAACAAGGACACACTCTTTGATAGGGCTGAATTTGAGTCTCTTTGAAGCCTGATTAATAATTTTCCAAGCAGCTCATGCCATAGACACACCACCGCTAGGTCTTGCCTGGAGGAGCAGGTAAGATAAGTGAGTTGCAGTTACAATTTGGTTACGTTTATCATGAAATCAGACCATGAGGAGAAGTTTCAGTCATTTTTTGGAGTACATCTCTTGCTCCATTGCTTGCAAAGGACGAGATGACTAGTTTAGAGTTGAAGCTACACTTGTAGGAGGCCAACCTTGGTGTGCTTCTGAGCTTTGAACTATCAAGAAAATAGTAAAATAGAGAGGTATCAAGGATCTGAGAGGTTGTCCGTGAAGCAGCTGGAAGAGCTGGGGAGCTGGGATCTGTGGCCATTTCTGGGAAGGCAGTGGGACAGCAGGAGGGTAGCTCCATTCTCCTGGCTGTTTTCCCCAGGTAGTACTGGAGCGTGCAGCATCTGTGCTCAGTGGTGGTATTAAAAACCCACAAAGTCCAGCTTGACTTGTCAGCCTTGTCCAATTTGTCTTCCCAGAGGAAGCTGCGGTTGAGTCACTTGCATCTCCTGCATCCTCGTGGTGTGGCATTGCCTGCATGACATCACCAGCCTGACAGCACCTGCATGCTCTGGTGGGCTTTGCCTTCTCCCCACTTGGGCTTCAGGCCCTCTGGGGGGTCTCTGTGCAGCACCCTGAATGGATTCAGTTTTGAGCCTCTCGCTCCCAGAAGGACTTTGAGGGGCTGGAGCATGGCCAGGGAAATGCAACAGAGCTGGGGAAGGGGCTGGAGCAGGAGTCTGGTGAGGAGTGGCTGAAGGAGCTGGGCTTGTTCAGCCTGGAGAAAAGGAGGCTCAGTGGAGAGTCCCAGACTCCCAGGCTCCACAACTCCCAGACAGGAGGCTGGGATGAGGTGGGGGGAGAGATCTCTTCCCCCTAAGTGATGATTCAAGAGTAGCTGGCCTCAAGTTGCCCCAGGGGAGATTTAGGTTGGAGATGAGGAATAATTTCTTCTCCTCAGGTCCAGGCCTGTCCCAGGCTGCCCAGGGCAGGGGTGGAGTCCCCATGATCCCTGGAGGGGTTTCCAAGCCATGGAGATATGGTGCTGAGGGACAGGGGTTAGTGGTGCCCTGGCAGTGCTGAGGGAACCATTGGACTCTGTCGCAGATGGTTGGACTGCGGCCAGGCCCAGCCTCGACTGAACTCGATGATCTTCAAGGTCTCTTCCAACCATTCTCTGATCCTCCAGCTCCCCCAAGCCCCTGCATTGACCTGCCCTTAGCTTTGAGCACAGCCACTCCCCTCCTCACTCCTATCCCACCTCCCCAGCCCTCTCCGTAGGCAGTGGAGCTTTACCCAGAAGACGCCATGATATTCTGAGCTGCTGGTTCGTTTTTTGTAACTTGTTCTCGTTATCTCTTTCCCTAATCACCCATCTCTCCTAGGATATCACGAGTGTAAGTATGCTGCTTGCTTGGGCTTTTACCCTCACCTTGCAGTGACTTTATTGTCTGATTTAAATGGAGCACTAAATGATCTAAATGCAAGCTGCCTTTGAAACGGTTCCCTCCGGTAACTTTATCGTCTCAAATGCACTAATTAGAGCTAAAAGAGGAGCTTTTACTTGGTCGCTTTTTTTTTCCTTTCTTTTTTTTCTTCTCCCCCCTCCCCCACCCTGTTATAGATTAATTTAAACAAAGCTTGGCTCTGTTGAAGGTGGTGTTTGTTGACAGGGCTGGGGACAGTGCTGAGCTCTTTTCAATCCCTTCCTCTTACTTTTAATTCTTGGGCTGATGCACCAGGCACCGTGTTCCAAACCTGGGCTGGGTTGTCCCAGGACTCTGCAGGCATATGCTCCAAGACAGGAAAGTATTGGTCCTCAAAAGAGCTGCTTGTTGGCTCCAAAGCGTTGCCCCCACCCCTCTTTCGAACCCCATATTTGTGGTGTCCGGATGCAACGCTTGATCTGGGATCTGCTGCACCAGAGCTGGTGTGGTCTCCTCAAGAAGTTCTACAAACTCAGCCTCTCCCAAGGCTGCAGCTGCTCCCATTGCTGCCTGCTCCCTGGCACAGGTCAATCCCAATTCTGCAGGATTTTGGGTCCTGTAGGAAACTTAATACATTAATAATACTAAATAGCTTATTGCCTCTGCCTTCACCTTCTCCTGTGTGCCAGAGAAGGGCAATGGAGCTGGGAAAGGGTCTAGAGCTGGAGCCTGGTGAGGAGCAGCTGAGGGAGCTGGGCTTGTTCAGTCTGGAGAAAAGGAGGCTCAGGGGAGACCTTCTGGCTCTCCACAACTCCCTGACAGGAGCTTGGAGCCAGTGGGAGTCAGGCTCTGCTCCCAAGGAACAAGTGCAAGGACAAGAGGAAACAGGTTCAAATTGCACCAGGGGAGGTTTAGGTTGGAGCTGAGGAGCAATTTTTTCCCCTCCAGGGTTGTCCAGGCCTGTCCCAGGCTGCCCAGGGCAGGGGTGGAGTCCCCATGATCCCTGGAGGGGTTTCCAAGCCATGGAGATATGGTGCTGAGGGACAGGGGTTAGTGGTGCCCTGGCAGGACTGGGGGAACGGTTGGACTTGATGAGCTTAAAGTTCTTTTCCAACCAAAATGATTCTGTGATTCTGTTCTATGATTCACGTGATGTCTGGAGATACCAGCAACTCCCATCCCTCCCAGAAACTTGTCCCTAGTTTAACAGATCCACCTACATGGGTCTGTTGTGGGATCAGTGCTTTAACTGCTTCTTCATCCTGGTCCAGTAGCTTTATCCATGCAACTCCTCGCTAATTGCACCAATGTGCCAAACTTTTCTTGCATGCAACATGTGTTACTTCAGAAACATTTTATGGACCTGAACAGGTCCATAAAGGATCAGAGATGGCTCCAAGGATGCCCAGGATGAAAAAGCTCATAGAGCAGAGGATGCTCAGCTGTAGATGCCCCGTATGTTGCCTGGGGGTAGCTCCAGAAGCAGCAATGGGGAGTGATTGGTGAAGGTTTCTGAAGATGCAGGTTGACTTTCAGCACTACTGATGTCCTCATATAGCCTGTGAAATAGAAACTGAGCTCTCAGTCTTCCTAGGAAATTGCTTTGAGACCTTCTGGAGCTGGAGATGTCCCATAGGATGACGGTTGTTTCATAATTCCTGATATTGGGTCAACTCTGGTCTGTGCAATTAAAAAATACCACTTCTCATCGATGCGATCGCTCCCCGGTTCTTGTGGTGGAGCAGCTGACAACCTGCTTGGGTTGAAAAAATAGAGAAAGAGAAAAAAAATGTATTTGTTTTGCTGAATTGAAGTGCTCCAAGCTATCTTGTTACTGTTGGGAGAGCAACTCGATTGTAATCCTGTATCTTTGGGCACTTTTTACTTTAGCAAATTAGCCTTTGGGATAAAGTTGTTATCCTTGTTTCTAGTTCCAAGCTGGATGTATTTTGGGAACATTTCAGATTCCCTTTTGGCTCTTTTTAGCAAGAATGAAGCATGAAAAACCTTAGATTTTTTTTTTCTAATTTTATTCTTGAATCGGTTAAGTAAGTTTCAAGAGGATTGATTTGTTCTTGGATAACTCAAAAACCCCCTGGCTTGATAAAGCGCCAACTTCCCAGGGACCATCAGCGCCCTGTCCCACTCACTTTAATGCCTCATTTAGGTCTCCAAAACTGAAAACACAGATTTATGTGAGTGGTCCAAAGCCATTGGCCTCTGCCAGATCTGATTTACCAAGAAAAATCATTTACAAATCGTGGTATTTACAAATTGTGGCTGAGAACCAGTGGGTTGAATGTAGAGGCGTGATACCTTCAGGATCTGTTGAAGGGTTGACCCTTCTGGGGTGGTTTTTCCTTCCCATCGCCTACCCTGTGTAAAATTCATGCTTGGAGCATGCAAAAAGACTGCTCCCCACCGAAAAAATACTTATCTGTGACTGCAAATGTGCATGAAGGCCCAGCTTTGCATGGTGGAAAGAGATGGAGCTGCACCAGCTTCACCCACAGGTCCCATGCCACCACCTGCTCTTGTTGTCTCTGGCTTTTTGGAGACCTCATGGAGGTTACGTGATGTTAAATGTAGTGTTAAAAAAAAGACATCCAAAACTCAGGATAATTTTGAAGTTGAGGAAACCGGTGCTGAATTCCTCCCTCTTAATATAAATTCTATTATATCACCTTGGCTACTATTTCAAGTTCACCAACTCTGAATTTTCCCAGAAAAGCTGCGTCTCTGGACCACATGCGACACACCAGTTCAAAGCAGAAGCTTTAATGCTGTGGATTTGTTGCTTATTTTTAAAATTTCCTCCCGATATGACAATGTTGTCATTTACCACTTCAGAAGGGTGACGTGGGGACATGCCAAAAGATGTTGGGGAGGAGCGAGAGGCTTTGAGGTTTCTTGCAATGACATCCACCATGGGGTTTAAAGCCCAAATGGAAATGGTGTAAAGCCCACACGCGGCTTCAGGTGCGAATCTTTGCCCCAGGCCATGATCAAAAGAGGAGTAGGTCCTTTTAGATGCCATCACCTCTGGCAGAGGTTCCTTGGTGGGGCTCGAGTGCGAGGTCACACAGTGGTACTCTGTTGCCATAACCTCCTTTCTGCTCTGCACAGGATGAGAGACACGAGCAGGAAAAACAACGTTTTTGCCCAGTTTCGGAAAAACGAGAGGGACAAGCAGAAGCTGATAGACACGGTGGCCAAGCAGCTCCGCAGCCTGATCAACAGCCATCACTCGTGAAGGGACTCGAGGAACATTCCTGCCCGTGCCGGTCCCTGCGCCGCAGCCTTCCACATGCTTGGACTTGGGATTCTTGTTCAAAGAGAAAATATCTGTATTTTTTTATTCACCTGTATAGTAGTCACAAAACCCACCCTCGATGATAAAATGTTCCTTGTTAAACCCTCCTGGGGCAGGGGGGAAATTTAGGTGGCACTGCTCGTGAAGGTGATGTCAGGAGTCTGCTGTTATAAACTCCTATTTTCAGGGGTTTATAAAGTGACAGTAAATCCTGAAGCTTGAGGGAGAAGTTCACACCCAGACTATTTTGTTTATTTTTTTTTCTTGTTGTTTTTGTTTTTTCTAGAAGCCCAATGGAAAGGATTGGTCTGAACTTCTTTTTGTTAACTTATTCAGTTGCAGAAAAAAACCTGAAAAACATAAAAATATATAGGGAGGAGTGGTGGGTTTAGGTTCTTCTTGTGGGCTCTAGAAAAAGGAGCACAGGTTTAGAAAAAGCTCTGGTCACTCCTTAGCCAACCTATGTATTGGATTTAGATAGGAAAAGAGGCAACATGATTTCCCAACTTTATTTTTTGTCCCAGCTTTATTTTTTTCCTCCTTTTTTCCTGGAAGGGCTGATTTCCACCTTTAGGCTGCAGGTCACTGGGGCTACAGACTCTCTCCTGCATTTCTGTCGTCAGCGTAAACACCCCCTAAGCTCTACCTCTAGGACCTGCTGGTGGCTTTTGGACCTACGCTGAACATAGAAGGGCTTCAAGAGCTGCCTCCTTAATTAAATTTGGAAAGGGAGAGATTGAAGGTAACGTGTCCTGCTGGGCTGCTGCTGCTCACATCCAGTGCGATCGGGTAGCAGGAGAAGAAGGATGCTTGGCAAGGATGGTGCAATGGTCTCCTGATGTCCAGGGCACCTTGTTCAGGGACTTTTTCCTCTCTTTGCACCTGTTTTCCTTGCTAATGTCCCATCTTCCCTCTCCTCCTGACACGATGCAATGAGTTCAAATCCCTTTTGCTTGCTCCACATGAGGAGCAGCCATGCACGCTCAGCCGGGACAATGAGAAGGAACCTTCTGGAGGTCTCCAAAGTGGAGGCCATGGGAGATGCCCCGTCAAGCAAGCAGCATCGCTCATAAGTACCTACGCCAAAATTCCCCTCCTCTCTGAAGGTGCCCAAACATCTTCCTCTCAAATCAAGGCAGCCTTTGAGGAAGATGGCAACGCTACCAACAGGACTCAAATCCTGGGGTTCAGGTTACAGGGCGAGGGGTCTTCTGCCGTAACCTTCTCATTACCCTTTTGACTCTAATTACTGCAGATGAAAGCTTAGCCAGCCAGCTTCCCCCACTTCCCAAACTCTGATGTTAAAGGGATATCAAATCTTCCTGGTGGCTCTTGCAGCCATGACAGTGCTGCTTCAGCAGGGGCACGAGCCATGTCCGTTCCCTACCTGCAGTCGAAGGTGATGAGTCCTCATCTCTGCTTCTGGAAGCAGAGGAGGGGGCTTTCCTGACCTGCAGAGTGAGGTTCCTTCTCCTTCCCTTCTCTCGGCACAGATTCCAGGTGCTATGGGGGGACAAAAGTGTTTCAAACATCGCCGTGTGGTGTTTACAGAAGGGCAGCAGCACTTTCTTGGTGCATTCAGTCACTTTTTGCTCTATGTTTCTTGCTTGGGAAGCTCTCTTGCCACTCCAGCTCTGGATACACAAAGGAGATGGTACTTTATCTTCCCTCCTCCTTCCTCGGCAATACTTGTTTGTTTCCTTTTTGGTAAGGGTAGATGGTAATTAACCGTGGAAGTAAATAGGCACATTGTCAGCAATGACTTTCTGGAGCTGCGCTTCTGCCCAGTCACAAGGAGCAGTGAGTTCTTTCCTTTGACAAGAGGAAAGAACCAAGCCTGGCCTTATGATTCCTTGCTTTTTTTTGGGTAGGATCAGAGGTTGCTTTCTTCTTAACGCCTCTTTGAAGTACAAGTGAGAAGGATGGAGGAAGAAAGAAGCGACTGAAGGAAAATTGATGTTAACGTGGCCAGAAAGGGATCATCTTCCTAGATACATCTACATACAACTAGCAAAGGCTGTCAGAGGGACAAGTGCAAATGAACTCAGTCTGTTCCCTTCTGGCAACATCCTTCCTGCTCTCAAATATGCTGGACCTGAGCATGAACCAGCCTGGGGGCTTTGCCACGGCCCCTCTGAGCCCCAGAGCTCAATCCTGGCACCCCAAATCCTGCACAGCCAAGAAGGAAAAATTGCCTGGCTTGCCGAACTCCAAAAGGAAGCTCTTCTTTGCCAAATTGCTGGGGAAAGGAAGCAAACTCGTCCTTATGGTCCTATCAGTGATGGGAGAACCCTCAGCCTTCCAGCCAAGACGTGTCCCATGAGCTGCAGGGCCACAAGGCGCTTTTATCCTCCTCCTCATCTCTTGATGATGCCGACGTTGCAACAAGAATGTGAAGGGAAGTGGGATCGACTGCTTCAAGCATCAGACCTGAGCTCCTACAGGTGGAAAGAAAAACCCCCAGCTACGAGTGGTGAGAGTAACAGAGGAAGCTTCAATCCACAGTTAGGGGCCATTAAATACTAACAAGCACTTTAAAATCCTTTCTGGATCAAGCTGCTGCCACTGCTGGCAGAGGTGGTGTTGAGCATCAGCAAGCACAATGGAGAAGATTCTCAGGCACCTTCAGTTTTTGTTTGGGGGAGGATAGACTGTTGGACACTGTTTTCAAACACCTTTGTCGGCCACTGGCAATTGGGATGGTTTTTTCTTTCCTCCATGCTAAGTGTGGGATGAAGGAGGAGGAGGAGGCACCACCAGGCAAGACACCATTGCTCCCCAAGACATGGGGAAGGGGCTTTGTGCTACTGTCGGTGCGAGTGAAAAAAAAAAAACCACCCAGCTCCTGCCACCACCTTGAAACTCTGTTTTCCCCCCAAGGGGTGACCCCTGTATCGCATCACACAAGGTGTAGCCCCATAAAAACTCCAAACTAGCTGTGGCTCAGGGCAAGACCTGGTTTTGGATGCTCCAGGCAGCTCCCAGCTTTCTCTGTCCCACATCTGGACTCCCTTTCTCATCTCCACCAAGTTTTAGTTAAAAGAAGAGCAACCCCAGCATTGCTGTGTCGGCCTGGGATGGATTTCCTCGCTCTTTTAAGCTCTTCCTCGGAGAGGCTGGGATTGGGAATCCTGTAAACCGACTTCTGGTGCTCAGGACTTGCTGCTGGGAAAGTCAAACTCGGCCAAGGGGGAGATTCAAACAAGGTTCTGATTTTGGGAGGTCAAGCTCTTAACCGCAAGTCACAGACCGGGATGAAAAATGGCATTTTGGTGCTCTGGTCCTAATTAACTTTTTGTTCCGAGAGATGCAGTTTCATCCCTTCAAAATAAAATTAATCTTTTCAACAGATAGCTTAAAAAGCCCTGGAAGACATTTCAAATCCCCTTCTAGATCTCTTACTAATGATTGGTATCCTCCAATACGGATGGGATTGCTTATGAGAGAAAGGTTGTTCCTATAAATTTATAAAGGGAGAGGATGGGAAACAGGTTGTAATGGAAGATTTGCAACCCTCAAACCAAATAATGCTGCTATGAACACTTCCACCTTGCATCCATTGAACCTTCCTTAGTGGTTTTTTGAAGTGGTAGCTGTAGAAAGGACTGAGTTGTCCCTACATTTTCCCTCACCAGGACCAGTGGGGGAAAAGAAATAACAAAAAAAATCTAAATTTGGGCTACCTGAGGGAGCATCTGCCTGTCTTATCTTCTGTCTAATCTTCAGGGGTCGTGGAGGCAGCCCAGGGAGTGGGAAAGATTTTCTATAAGGTCTCTAAAGTGCTACCTCACGGCCCAAGCTGTATCTATACATGAAAGGGAGGTGGCCTCCGTTGGACCTCAGCGCGTGGGCAGAGGAGGAGAATTTTTTTTTTTTTTCCTGTGGTTTTTGGTTTTTTGGATTTTTTTTACTCCCAGGGCTGGAGTTCAAGTCAGATGCTTGTAGCGATTTTGCACTTTGTTCTACATCCAGCCGTGACTCCAGCCTCTGGTGCTGGGGGTAGAAGGGGGAGAATCCAGCTGGTGCTTTTTTTGAGGGGCTGGTTTTGTTTTTGTTTTTTTTTTAAAAAAAGCTGCTTTTGCACTGCTACAGGAAGGGCTGTTTGGGGGCATTCGTGTTCTGGCCCCTGAACTGTTTGCAAGATACTGGGAGGTGGCGGAGGTTGCAATGGAGCCACTGGGATGACTCCAGTGGCATCAGCCGCTCTCGTCACCTCCTGTACTAAAACTGGTCTTAGGGTAAAATATTTTAACCCCTGCTGAGAAGATGATGAGGGGAAGAGGCAGGTGAGGTAGGTTTGCAGTAGGCGTCACTCCAGCAGCTCTTCAAACCAGTGTTGGAATCCCAGGCAGAGAAATCTTTGCCCTCAGTTGTTTCCTCCCTCTCCGCCACACCTCTGTTTGGCTTTTCTCTTGAACGCTGGGCTGGATTTGGTGTTTTTTTTGGAGCATCAAGTGGTTTGGAGTGTGGAACTACCTTCCCACACCCTGGCATGGGGCTGCTGGGGTCTCTGCACCTCATTCCCTCTGGTTCTGTGATGCCCAGAGACCTCCCGCGTTTATCCCACTGCTGGGAAGCTTCAAGGGAGCACGACTCCCAAAGACACCTCATCGCAAATGACTTCAAGATGCTCCTGTCCCTGCTGCCAACTGGGAAAGTTGTGTGTTTGAGGGAAGCAACCCAAATATACCGTGTTCTGGGTGGGATTCACCCAGAACATGGTGAATGGAGAGGTTGGAGTGTGGGAGGAGCTCAGGCTGTGACCTGGGGACTGACTGATTTGCTTCATCACCAAAACTGCTGCTGCTGCTCTGGGGCTGGGCTGGGGAAGCTTTGATCCTACCCAGCATCCGTCCCACTGGCAGCTCCTCCAGCTGGAGGGGCCATCACCCCAAAATTCAGGGTGGCAACCCCCTCCAAAACCTCCATGGGCAGCTCAGAGTTGGGCTTCTGAAATCCAGTCACTCTGTTGGCTCACCCCTCTGGTTTTATTTTGGCACAGACACACACACCCCCCCTGTTCCTCCCTGTCCACTGGCTGCTTGTGTTGCCTTTTCTCACTAATACTCATTAATTATTTTTTTTTTCCTGGATGGTGGAGGATGTGATTTTTGTCAACTAACGTGGTAAAAACAGCTTTTTTTGCACAAATCGTTGCACAGTAAGGGGAAAACGTAGCAAATTAGGTTTAATTTTAAAGGGAACTTTTTTTTCTTTTTTTTTTTTTCCTTACAACTTACTAGTGGAGCTACTGATTGAAAAAAGAAAAAAAAAAAAGACTGATTTAAAACATGGACTGCATGGTTTACAGGTTCAATTGCATTAGAAATTAGCATGTTGGTTTTGACTGTACTTTTATCCTATTGTAACTTCTATTAATCAATACAGAATTAACTGTTTAATTAAGAACCACCTGGGCTCTCTGTGGCTTTGTGCATCGCGGCAAAGGCCTCACCGAGAGAAAAAAAAAATCCCCTAAAAATTCGCCAAATTCAAGGTCTCTTTTGTACAAGCAGCTGCTGGAACCCCCCTGTTTGTGGGGAACGAGCCCTTCACAAGCACTAGCTCCTCCACCCTGTCTTGCTGGTGAGCTCAAGTCAATTTTAGCCTGATTCAGGGGCTGTTTTAATTGGATTCTACTCTAAATAAGTATTGTTAAAGCCAAGGCTGGAGTTGAAGAAGTCACTGCCTTGCTGTCCTCAACGACATCAAGGTTTGGGGATAGAGAACTGGATCCTGAGCACGAATTAAGGCTTTGGAGAGGAAAGAATAGGCAGAGAGGAGCGGGGGGATCACATTAGTTTTCTAGGGGAAATCTTTCTGCCCACTCATGTTGTGTGGGTTTTTTTCATGGTATTCCTCCTCTTTTGCGATTAGGTGGTGATATTAATGTTGTTGTTCCCTTTTTTTTCTGGCCTTGACTGCCTTAGGATCTTAGATTCCCCAGATAACCTCCTGGCGCTGCCGCTAGACTTTGGTTTCTGTAAGATTTTTTTACTTGGTGCCACGCAGCACCTTGGGTGGGAAATGGCAATGACAGAAAATCGATGTGACCTGGGCTAGTTAAAAGCTGGCTAACGGGGAGATCTCAGCGTGTAATCCTAACAGAGCCCTGTCTCCGTGGGGCTGGGTGTTGCTGAGCATGCTAGGCTTGGTGAGGATGCTCGAGGGTCCTTCTCTCTCTGGTAAGGGCAATGGGAAGGTTTGGTGGAAGAATTGAGGTAGATGATGTTCTGTGTGTAGGAGTGAAGGATTTGGGGAATGTTTGTGGGCTGGAGGACTCTCTCTTGGAAAGCAGCAGCTGTGTAAAAGGATCCTGGATGGATTGTATTCTGTGAATTCCTCTAAACTCTCCTTTTTTTTTTTTTTTTAAGCCATTAATCCCTTTTGGTTTCCGTCACATCCTGGGGCAGGGAGTCTCACCTGTTAATCCATTGTGGTGGGGAAGATAAGTGCTCCCCAGTGCTTATTTCTCACTAAACCTCTGCCATGGGTGTTTCACATGTGCATGGAGCAGAAGAGGATCAAAGGAGCATGGGAACCTCCCAAATTGAATCTGTCCACCTCCAAATGGACTTGGCAGCGTTGGGTTAACAATTGGACTCGATGATCTTAAAGATCTTTCCTAACCTAAACAATCGGGGATGTGGTTTAACAGTGAAGACGTAGAGTAGGGTTGTTGGTTGGACTCGATGATCTTGAAGGTCTTTTCCAACCTAGATGATTCTTGGTTCTAATTCCATGATTCTATGAAATTCTTGGGTGCTCTCTGACAATGGCAATTATGAACAAAACAGAAGATGCCATCTCCTCCCATAGCACATCCAGGTGGGATTCCAGAAATATATGAAGCCCCTCTAAGCCTGGTCAGCCCACCCTGAGACCCAGCAGCAGGTGCAGCACCTTAGATCATCCTGATATCTGCTCCCATGGGGGAGCTCCATGCAAAGTGCCTGGGTTAAAGGCTTTGATGTTAGACCCAGTCCTCAGAATGTGATGATCTTGAAGGTTCCTTCCAACCCAAACCCTTCTGTGATTCTCTGAGTGGCTGCTCCAGGCTCATGACCGTGCTACAATGGATGCGCAGCCTCAGACAGGAGAGCAAGAGGTGTTCTGCAGACTTGGACCAGCACCATGGGGCACCAGTGGGAGATGATGGGAGGAGATCTCCTCAGACCATCCTGACCAGTGGATCAGTGAACTGGAGCCACAGGTACGTTTTGGGGCAAGGATGCGGGATGCTGTAGCGTGCAGCCATGTTACACCAGAGACTGAGTGCCACGGTGTGGTGGGGCTCTGCCTGCACCTAAATCAGTGCACAGAACAGGGCCAAACCTCTCCCCAGCACCCGAGAACCGCTTGGCTTTCTCCAAACCTGTCACCCCAGCTGTCCTCAGGATTTCTTGTGCCCTCCCCAGCCCAGGGAGCTGCCAGAGCAGTAAGCCTGTTGTCCGTGCCCTGGGGACATACCCAGGCTTCTCTGGAGAAGGGCAAGTTGAGGTGGTGCAGCCAAGGGGGCAAGATGGGGCCCCACACGCTGGCCTGATGCTGTATCATTGGGTAGCTGCAGGGATCCTGCCCTGACCCCTTGGGTTGCTCCTTGAGGTTGTCCATGCCTTGCTTTTCTCGTCTTTAAAGTAAAGAGCTTCTCATTTTGACATCTTCCTGCTGGGTCGTCACCTTTCTGAGGTCTGCAGGAAGGAAGGAAGGAAGCAGATCCAGCACAGCCTTGACGTGCTTGGACCTAGAGATGCTCCTGCCCTCTCCAGTAGGACAGGACCTCTGGAGGTCTCCAGGCCAGTCTTCTGCTCTAGCAACAGCAGGACTGTTGCTAAATCAGGATAGTTGTCGCTTTATGTGATTGAGTCTTGAAAAACCTCCAAGGACAGACATCCGCCCCCTCTCTGGTGGCCTGTCCCAGGGCAACACCACCCTCCCAGTGAAGACTTCCTTGCTATCCAGTATGAACACAACTCCCAGAGCATGCTTTGCTGTGCTTGCAAGGACAGTAACAGTGGTCTTTGTTCAACCTGGTTGTCACTGTCCCCACTAGGTCTGGTCCAACAAAGCTGATTCTTAGCCACTCACCTCTGATGGCTTTCTAGGGTGACACCAGGCAGACCATTGTACCAAGGGTGCTCCAACACATGGGACATGGCAAGATAGCAAACCCACAGCTTGGTGCAGGCATCTTCCAGTTCCAAGCACTTATTCTATCCCATGGCAGCTCTGATCCTGGCTCCCTTAAGAAGGGAAATCCCATGGGCTGGAGACAGGCTCATCTGACAACGTCACTTTCCTGAAACCTCAGCCGATCTCATCAAGGAAGGAGGTTAAGAGGTAAGTCAAGGTGAAGGCAAGAAGGGACAGAGACAGGAGGAAATAAATGCTCAGGAATATCTGTTGAGAAGTATTTGCCTCACCTGCCTCTGAGAAAGGAGGAGGAAAAAAGGCCTTCCCTTCTTGTGGTTGTTTGTGGATATGGGATTCAACTCTGGGAAAAGAGCTACAGCAAATGCAACTAGAAAGGAAACCTTGTTGGGCGATTGCTGAACCCTGAGTTGGGGTGGTGGCTACAGGCAGGAGACTGCAAGGGAGCCAAAACCTTCCCAGCCAGCCCCAAACCCAGGTAGTGATGGCTCAGACATCTCCTTCTCTTCATGGGCTCCAAAGGTTGACTAGGTCACATGAAGGTCCCTGCAGAGAGGCAGGGGAAGGCTGCCCAAAGCACCTGGGTTTGCATCAGACCTCCAAGTCTTGGTCTGGGAGTCTGCTTCTTGGAAATTTTGACCTGATCTCGTTATGTCACGTGGTGTTAAATTGGTATCAGTCATGTCTACATCCCCCCTTTGGATGAGTGAGGATACCAATCTGGGAGTCTTTCCAGCACCTTGCTTCTCAGATACTTAAAAATCTCTGTCCTGTGTCTCACCAGTGTTCATCTGAGACCAGTTTGCTCTTCCTTTGGTGCTAGCCCTTGTTCTTCAGCTTTATCAGCTGTTTCACCTCCTTGGTGTTGTCCCTCTTGATGTGGAGAGAAAGAAATCTGTGTAGACAGAGAACATGTCTTCTCAGTTGGAGTTTTCCCTGTCAGCAAAGCCCAGGGGCTTTAGACTCCCTGTCCCACTCCCATTTTCTGGCTGCTGTTTCCCATACTCGTTCCCATCTGAGCTTGTCTTTCAACATGGTGGACCCAAAAGGTGCATTGCTGCGAAACGCTGCCAGGACTGACACTGACATGGCTTCGCTGTCTCAACTGGAAGTGTCCCACCAGATACTAAACTCCCTCTCTCAGTGCTGGGACAGAACTGCTTTGTTACAGGCAGTGACCATCACATCCAGGTCTTTCTTCTTGTTGGCCACTTTGTGGTGAAGGCCTCTCCTTGGTGCATGGTCCTGCACTTTGCTCTAACGCCTCTCACCCTCCTGCCTTCGCTCAGCTCATGGTGCTGGCTCCATTCTTCCCAGTTGGCACCACTGTGGTCCCTGCCAGGAGTGATGTTGTAGTGGGGAGGGTTTGCCAGATTTCTTCTGCCGTGGGTCAAAAAAACAGTTCTGGCAGGAGGGAGAAGGTTGTACGAGATGCATGAGAACATGTCTGTCTTCAGTGGACTTCTTCCAACCCCTAAGAGCAAGGACTGAGTGGATAAATGGACACTGGACCTGAAGGACCACCAAAGTTTGCAGGGCTGAAGAGTTTAAAGAGAAACTGGAGGAAGAAAGCTGATGGAGACAGCTGTCATCACCCACCTGGAGAGCACAGGTGAACATGGTTGTTAGAGCAGACAAGTAGGAGAAGGGAGAGGACGAGATAGCATGGTCTGTGATCAGGGTGGGTGAGGGAGATGAAGCAGCTCGAGGAGGGATTGCACCTCCCCTGGCAGGAAGAGTGGATGAAATCCAAGAGGAGTGAGCACAGAGAATCATATACAGGGGAAGAAACGTGGGCAGGGAGACATGGGAGGTGGAGCAACTGGGTTTAAGGTATGAATCTGGATCATGCCAGGAGTAATGTGGCAGAGCAATTGTGATGCCGAGGATGGTCCAACCAGATGGCAAAGAAGGTGAGGGTGGTGGGAGCACGGTGAGGTTCTTCTCTCCCTCTGCTCTGCCCTAGTGAGGGCACCTCTGGAGTGTTGTGTTCAGTGCTGGGCTCCCCAGTTCAAGAGAGACAAGGAGCTACTGGAGAAAGTCTAGGGGAGGCTGGGGAGCTGCTGAGGGTCCTGGAGCATCTCTGTGCCCAGGAAAGGCTGAGAGCCCTGGGGCTGTTCAGCTGGAGAAGAGCAGCCTGAGAGGGGATCTGATCAATGCTGAGCAAGAGCTCAAGTGCCCCCAGGGGCAAGAGGCTGGGGCCAGACTCTGCTCAGTGGTGCCCAGAGACATGACAGGGGGCATGGGGCACCAGCTGGAACCCAGGAGATTCCCTCTGAACTTCCAGGAGGAGAAACTTCTTTGTTGGGAGGGTGTTGGAGCCTGGCCCAGGCTGCCCAGAGAGCTTGTGGAGTCTCCTCTGGAGAGATTCCAAACCCACCTGAACACAGGCTGAGAGTTGGAGTTATTCAGTCTGGAGAAGATAAGGCTCCAAGGAGACCTTATTGTGGCCTTCCAGTATCTGAAGGGGGCCTACAAGAAAGCTGGTGAGGGACTTTTTAGGATGTCAGGTAGTGATAGGACAAGGGGGAATGGATTCAAACTAGAGGAGGGTGGTTTTACATTGGATGTTAGGAAGAAGTTCTTCATCATGAGGGTGCTGAGGCACTGGAACAGGTTGCCCAGAGAGGTGGTGGAAGCCCCATCCCTGGAAGTTTTTAAGGCCAGGCTGGATGGGGCTCTGGGCAACCTGGTCTAGTGGGAGGTGTCCCAGCCTATGTCCAGGAGGTTGGAACTCAATGATCTTCAAGGTCCCTTCCAACCCTGATGATTCTATGACACTGTGCTGCTGGGCCCCCTGCTTTGGGTGACCCTGCTGGAGTGGGGCACGGGGACACCAGGTAATCTCCAGAGGTCCCTTCCACCTCCCATCATTGTGTATGATTCTCTGATGGGGAAGAACTAAGATGGGGACCGCCCGAGGTAAACTAAACATTTCTCCTTTCCTCCTTGGTGGCTTCCTTAGCATTTTGTCCAAAGGCACTGCAGTGCATCCGATCCCCAGGTGGGACCAGGTGATGTTCATCCTCCTTGTGACAGCCACTTCATCTTCACTCCGTGCTGTGATTATGAGGCCCACGTGGTTTTGCGGCCCTGCTAATTGCATTCTGCGGAGCAGTAATTGAATGAAGGCTCACGAGAGCCATGGATCAAAGGCAGGAGCCCATCAATATCTGCCTGCCCCAGAATCCGATTAGCCAGGAGAAGACATCCATCACGGCTGCCCCTCCCTGACCCAGCCATGCTTAATGCAGGTACGGCGCCTGAGTCGACGGCAGGGAAATCTGATTTGCTCCACGAAAGGTTAAGCGACATGGAGGATGAAAAATGATGACGGTGGCCACGTCTTCTGAGCGGTCATTCATCTCCGCGCCGCCCGGCATGGAATGGAAGGGGCTGCCCGAGCGGGTTTCGGGAGATGATTACTCAACGTCGCGGAGACGTGTGAAGTGTTAAAGACCCCCTGGCGGGGCACGGGCCAGTCGTTTGTATTCATTAGCTCGCCCGCTGCAGATGTCGGCCGGCTCTTTGAGGGGCCGAAGAGACGCCGCGCGCTAGCTGCCTGTGTCCTCGCTAACAGTCCTCAGGGAAGCGGCGGGACCTGATTTCTTCTCCCTTGGTGGCCCCAGGCACTTGTTGCTCCACTGCACAGGGAATGTCCATCTGAGGAAGGTGATGCTGTTTCTTCTCTATCCATGGTACTGGTAACAAAACCATTGTGGTGAGGCCGGGCAGCTGCTGCCTGTGGGGAGAAGGTTGTGTGGAGACCTGGAAGGAACCTGAACTTCAATCTTTTTCAATACTGTCATCTCCCTATTCCATTTTTAGGCTCAAGCTGGACTGTGCAGAGTATTAGGGGATGTTCTACAGCCCCATCCCACCACTATCATTTGCAGCTCTGATAATTTGGAACAGGCTGCCCAGGGCAGTAGTAGAGTCCCCATAATCCCTGGAAGGGTTTCCAAACCGTGGAGTTGTGGTGCTGAGGGTAATGGGTTAGTGGTGCCATGGAATTGCTGGGGGAACGGTTGGGCTTGATGATCTCAAAGGTCTTTTCCAATCTAAATAATATTGTGATTCCAATGTTTCTCCACCATGAAGTGCAAACAACCAGGATGCCCTTCAGTCTCCTCAGGAGCCACCAGCTTCTCAGGAAGCGATGGCTTCAGCATTGCAGACCTGCAGCAAGGTTTGACTTCCCACCCTCTTCAGCTGTTTCGTCCCACCAGCAGACCCAGGAGAAATCAAGCAGCTCACCAGCACAGCCACACACTGTGCACTAGTTTCTGCTTCTGCCAAAAAAAACATCGACCTTCTCCAGCATTACCTGGGAGAAGGCAACTCTACTGTCAACTTGGTGGAAATGACACAAAGCCAGCTCACCCCCAAGGGTAGACTGAGCTCCACATAACCTTCAAGATCATGTCCTGGACATCTCAGCCTCAAAAGCTTCACTTTGGTGACCTACACAGGCAGAAAATCCCCATGAACAAGCAGTCCTGGAGATGAGCCTGCACATCCAGACCCCAGGAGTGGTGAAGTCACAGCTTTCCTGCCCAGCTCCAGTGCTCCTTGACTTCAGGAGAGGTTTGTCTGCAGGCAGAGCAGGCCAGGTCGCCTATAGGCGTGTGATGGCATGCAGGGGTAGATAGCATCTTACCAGGGTGAGGCCCCCAGGTGCTGGAAGGAGTGCAAGAGGGTGCTGGCTTCCTAGAAAACCCAGCCTGGTGTTGGACACTGAGCACAGTAGATGTCAGGACTGGCCTTTTGAGGTTACCAGAGCAAGTTTTCCCCACCACTGACTTCAGCTGAAGGCCAAACACTTAGTCCTAACCCAGGAAAACATCTCACACCTGCTCAAATGCTTTCAAGCCTCTGGGAAAGGTTCCTGGGGTTGGGCTGCAGCAAAAGCCCCAAGGCCATGTCTCTACCAGTGAATTAACTAGTTCCAGAGTTCAGACAGCCATTATCCCAGTGGTTTAATTATTAGTGCTCACCTGGGTAATTCTCCAGACTCTGCATGGGACCAGACCATTCCCAGTAGGCAAGTTGGATGTAGCCACTCTGCTTTGGCAGGTTGGAGGAGGTCCCATCGTTGGGCAAAGGCTTATTCCTGCCAGATGGCCTCAGGGCTGGAGGATGGTCCCAGACACGTCCATCATGCTGGGGAAGATGGGACCTCTGTGCTTCTGCAGCACAGATGCAGTCATGCAGGCTCTCGATGATCATAACCTACAGCTCAAGTCTTTACAGCAGAATGGTTATGGTTGGAAAATACCTTGAAGATCAGAGTCCCGGCGTTGCCCCAGCACTACTGGAACACCACTAACCCATGCCCCTCAGCACCACATCTCCATGGCTTGGAAACCCCTCCAGGGATCACAGGGACTCCAACCCCTGCCCTGGGCAGCCTGGGCCAGGCCTGGACAACCCTGGAGGGGAAGAAATTGTTCTTCAAGTCCAAGATTTTTTTTTTTCCTAATATCCAAATAACGAAACATGCAGCCGTGAACACCTCAGTGATAGTAATTAATTAGAATGGCAAATATTAATACTAATTTACAGTAGCATTATTTTTAATTTTTTTATTATTTCTTTTTCCCAGGATGCTTCTTGTTGTGGCAGCTGGAATTGTCACCAGGACAGACCTAATTCTTGGCATCAGAGACAAGAAACAACCTTCAACTCACCGCTGGCTCCTGCCATGCCTCCCAGTCCTGCGAAAGACACTTCCCGCCTCAAACTGGGACCCAGCAGCTTGTGTATCACCTGGCACTGTGGAAATCTCCATTGCCATCTGAGGCTGCTCCTCCTCAACCCCCCTCCTTCTTCCCTGGCACTTTTAATGGCACTTGTGATGGGTGGATGAGATTTGCATACTGGAATTCTGACCAGGAAATTCCCCGCTGCAGACGGGACTGACTTCTTCCTTCTCTTTTTTCGCTTTTTATTTGTTTTACTAGTCATTCAGCAGACAATCCTTCATTATTTTCTTCCCCCAAGGACTACTAGAAAGCAGGAGAATGTGACGTGGGACGTCCTTAACCCTCGAGTCACCCTGATCCCATTCCCGTGTAGATAAGCTGATGACTCAAAGGCATTTTGGGCTTTCTGGGACACACCTACTTGCTTGACCCCCTTCTATATGGTTTTGGGGGTTTTTTCCACCACTCTCCCCACCCCACTGGGGAAATCACACCCGAGGAGAGATGAGTGTGTGTCTGCATCTATGCCCAGGTAGAGCCAAGGAGAGCTGATGTTCAAGGAAACCATTTTCCTCATCAAAAAAGTGATGAAGGAGGGAAGGTGTGAGCTGAGTTCTGCTGGGCATCGGCCAAGCATCCAATCTCCTTCTCCAGCTTGGTGCTACTGAGACCTTCGAGTCCAAATTTGTGGGTTGTGGAGCTGAAAAGACCACGGATTGGTTGGAAGTGGTCTGGAGTTGGGCTGCAAAAGAGACCAGAGGACTGGAAATCATGGCCAAAGAATGAAGATCAAAAGGCTTGCAGTTGTTTAGTTGAGGAAAACTTTCTAACCACCACTAAATGTGTAACAGGCGAAGAGGAAGGGGCTGAACTGTTCCGCTTGTTCACCAGGCGTGGGACAGGAGGTAACTGGCTTAAATTACATCCAGAGAGGTTGAAGTGGCGAGGAACATTTTTCTACTGTGAGGACAAGTGTTTGTGTTGGGGGCTGCCGCGAGGCAGCGTCTCCACCTGTGAAGGCTGGAGAAGAGGGAGGGCCAACACATGTTGGGAGCAGTTTGTGCTGGAGCAGACCCTTCACAGGAACCTCTGCGCAGAGCTGGGGTCAGCAGTGGGTTGAACGTCCTGTCGGGCCATGTCACATCAGAAAAAAAATACATCTGGAGAGGTTTTGAGTGGAGCAGAATGGGGTGGAGGCAGCTCAGGTCCTCCCAGCTTCAGGGTTGGGAGATGGTGGAAGCTGCTGCCTTGGTGGTGGTGGAGATGCAAGTGGGATGGTCGAACCAATCCAGTGATGGAGTGTTTTTTAAACACTGCTTTTGGTGGTTTCTCTTTCGTTTGTCCCAACCCAGATCTTTTCAATAATCCTGTGGTCAAGTCAGCTGGGAACAGGGCTTCTTAAAGCAATTTTTCTGCTGTGTACACAGTAGCATCATTATCCCCTTTTCTCTTGAGTCTCCACCAACAGGCACTTTTCTTTCACAAACTTAGAAACGAAGTGATTTGCTCATGAAATCTAGAGCTCCCTGAATGAAATGCCTGCGAGGTCCTTCCAGCTTTATCACAGCCTTATAAATGAGGGTTCCTTCTGTTCCTGGTCAATGGGTTCCAGCTGGACACTGGGCAAGATTCAGCTTCTAAACTCCTGCACCTAAGTAAATGTAGAGGTGTGGACAGTTCAGGAGCTAGTGACCGTTTTAGAGGCCTGGGGAGCCCACCTGGCCTCTAGTTGTTGTTCAAGGAGGGTGCAGTTCCTCCAGAGGTGCTGAGCCCTTACCATTGGCTCCATATGGATGACTCAGCTGCTCTGAGCATCTCGAACGCCGCTTCGTACCTCCCTGTGGGCAACTGAGACTTGCCTTAAAGATCTAGTCCGTGTAGTCAACACGATGGAGAGCTATCAGCTGACCAAGCATAGCTGAAGACCTCTATGAACTAGGAAACATCCCAGGAGGTAGAACAAGAAGGAATTTGCTCTTACCTGCTGCAGTCACCTGTAAGGCATCAGGACCTGAGCATGAGATGATGAGGAACCCTCCCAGATGTTGTGTAGCGCACGGAGGGTCACCACAGAGCAGGTTGGTTTTCTGAGCAAGGTGCAGCCGCACTGGCGTGGAGATGCACCACACGGGGAGAGATTACTGGGGCTGCCAGCATGAAGATCAGCCTTGGTCAGATAGCTGCTTCCAGCTCGTTATGTGTTGTCGGCAAAGCAAATGCCTTGTTCAAACAGGCTTCTCCATTGGCAAATAGGAAAAGAAAGTGATACTCGGGACTGGCAGTGGAGAGCTGTTGCAGCCTGACAGAGTTGACCCAATCCTTCTACCTCTGTCCATCATCCCTCCTTCCTTGTAGCTCACACAGCTGAAAAACTCCTTGTTCCTGTGAGAAGAGTGTGTGGTGTGTCCTCATCTCTCCTGTAGGACTTTGTGAAGCAGAGAGATGGTCAAGCCAGCTCCAAACTTAAACCTGGCATTGAAAACTTCCAGGGATAGGGGGTATCCACAGCTTCTCTGGGCAGCCTGGGCCAGTGTCTAATGAAAAAAAGAGATTTCTTTTTAGGTGCGATGTTCTTTCTCTGAACCTCCGTCTCCAGGGATGTTGTGAGAACTTGACCAGAGAATCATTGAACACCGGGCAGCACAAAGCCAAATAAAATGGTTTAAAAAGTTTATTTTTTTTTATTATGATGGTGCCAAAAGGCTAAATTTGACATCTGATGTCTCTTAAAGGCCTGATACCCTGGTTCTTTTTCAAAATGTTATTGGACAGTGGACTTTGTTGCCTGTGGAAGCCACCATGGCTCAAAAATTCATCAAAGGTCAAAGAAGAGCTGGATGTCTCAAAGTGATCAGAGAGAGAACTGGGAGAGCTGATGTGCATTTCAAGAGATGTTTCAGAGAGGTGCTGATGGATTTCAGTAAGGCTGTGAAACCCAAACCTGAGGTCTCCGTTCACTCCATAAGTACTTGACTGCCAGTACATGGCTCCCAGGAGCATTCTTCATGGAGAGCGTCCAGTGACAGTTATGTGACCTCCCTGAGCACAGCAGAAGGTGAGTCTGTTCCTCAGCATCTCAGCAAGGTCTGTAGAGGGCTTTGAAGGAGATGATCTTGTCTATGGCAGGTAACTTTGAGCAGGACAAGGAGGGTGAAGTGCCTCTCCCCAAACAATCCCTCTTGTGCAAAGCGGGCCTCTGAAGAGCTAATTCAAGTAGGTAACGGGGAGACTGGTGGTGGAGTCTAAGCTTTCAAGCCAGATATCACCCCTTGAAGATACTCAAGCCAGATATCATTCATTTCATCTTCTGCCTGTCTACTAGGATTCTCCTCCTCTTTAATATGCCCTCACTCTGTGTTGGAGCAGGGCCAGAGGAGCCCCAGCAATGCTGGGAGGGCTGGAACCCTCTGCTGGGAGGCCAGGCTGGGAGTGTTGGGCTTGTTCAGCCTGCAGAAGAGGAGGTTCCATGGAGACCTTCTGGGGGCCTTTCAGGGCTTCGAGGGACCTGTCAGAAATACAGGGACAGACTTTTGAGCAGGGTCTGTTGGGCCAGGACAAGGGGTGATGGGTTGAAAGTAAGAGATAGAGATTTAGACTGGGGAGAAGGGAGAAATTATTGCTGCTGAGGGTGGTGAGAGCCTGTCCCAGGTTGCCCCAAGAGGTGGTCACTGCCCCATCCCTGGACCCATTCCAGGGGAGGTTGGCTGGGGCTCTGAGCAACCTGCTCTAGTTGCTCAGTGCATGGGGATTGGACTAGATGAGCTTGAAAGGTCCCTTCCCACTGAAACCACTCTATGAGATTCTATGGTAAAAGAGGAACACCCCTAAAACCCCATTTTTTCCCCGGCCAGGGGCAGATGCTGAGTGGGGTCCCACCACCCTGAGATGCTTGCAAGCCCAGTGCTGGGCTGTGCGTGTGCGGGCAGGGAAGCCGGGGAAAGGAACAGTAGCTTTTTTTTCTCTTCCCCAGCGACGTGGTGATCAGAGGAGCTGGCCAGAGTCCTAATGAAGATAAATGAACCTCCCCTCTCCTCCGCGCTCCTCCGGCTTTTATTGATGGGCTGCGGGGTGAAAGGCGAGAGCCTGAATGTTCAGTTAAGCCGACATTGCGAGTTTCTTTGGAATGGGGGGAAGGTGTAAGAAAAACCGCCTTGTGCTTGGAAGTTCCTCCAAGATGAGCACGCTCGGCTTTACAAGCCTTTCTCCATTCCTTCCCCATCCATCACTTCCCCGGGATCCCTTTGTAAATGCAAATTGCACTTTGATAGGAATAATGTGCTGAGCCTCTATTAGCCTGAGTGTAATGGAGAGGGCTATTTTCATGCAGTCATTCTTAAAAAAAAAAAAAAAAAAAAAAGAAAAAAGCTCCTCTGTGCCTTGTTTGAGTCTGTGTATCAAAAACCCATCTGAAAGACGCTCCTCCCCTTGCCTGCTGCCCCCCTTCCATCTCCGGCCCTTTGCAGACGCTGGGAGAATGTTTGGGTTTGGGGGCTTGGGATTCATTCAAGGGCAGCTTGAGGGTTGGGTTGTGTGAACAAGAGCTTGGGTGGACACCTCATCCAACCTAGTCCTCAGGGCAAGGCTTGGAGTCCCAAGCTGGGACACCTGGGCTGTGGAATGTCAGTGGTGGGACAACCTGCGTCCTTTGGAGCTTCTGATCAGGAGAAGGTCCAGCTGTGATGTTAGGAGCTGTTTCTTCTGCAGAGCAGCCCCCGAGGTCCCTGGTGTGTCTCTGCTCTTGGCAAACTGATTTTTCTCATGTCCCAGTCTGATCTCTGCCTCCCAGGGTGCGCGGCAGCAGCTCCAGCACTGAAATCAGTTTAAGCTGCTTTTTTTAAAAAACAAAAAAAACAAACCACACACCAAAAAAAAAAAAAGGAATATTTTTGGCCATTGAGATCCCCTTCCACATGCACGCTTTGGGAGGTCAGGAAAAAAAAAAACAACAAACCTGCTTTGAAGTGTTTAAAAATGAATCTGAGGCATCATTCATCTTCATTAATGAGATATTTAACCAGTTCCTTTTAATAACTTTTTGATGCATATGCCAAATGAAAAAAAAACAACCAACCAAACAAAAAAAAAACCCACCATACTTTGGGCTTGTTTTCTGATTAAAAGACCATGCTTCTTCCCACCTTAAACCCTAAATTTTGCGCTCTTTTTAGTTTCCTGGTGTTACCATCACATGCCCTCAGAGCAGTGCAGGCTCTTTCTCACACCCGCCACGTGCACCACCATGATTTCTGCCACTGATTGTCTACCAGGGAAGAGGAGGTGACTTTTATCATCTCTACTGAGTCTTCTACAGCATTTCCATGTGGGATTTAGTCTTCTGGAGAGACTAATATCAGTAGTTCTGCCTGTCATCCTCCTCCTACCTGTTTGAGTATGAATTATACTGGGTGCTGGAGTGGATTTTTCTCCCTTTTACTGGACATCAAAGCCATAAATATCGGTAGCATAAATTGGAAGCCTTCTCCCAAAGGAAAGCTCCCAAGGTCCTCCAGCACCTTACCAGTGGAGATGCAATATTTAGTGCCTGTCAAAAACATCAGAGCAGCCATGGAGCAGCTCTTCTGAACTCCAGGGTGGGGGAACCACGGCTTTTTGGGGGTCCTGGACTCCCAACAGAAAAGATATAGGGAGAGAGAAGTCCTTTCATAAATCAGAGGAGCGGCATGGAGAACAAAGGGAGGAAACATAGAGAGCAGAAAGGGGGATATTTTCCTGTTTCTCCAAGAGCAGAATAGGAGGAATGGGGAAAGGCAGCGTCATTAAAGTGAAATCCCCAACTGGAATGACAAAAGGAAAAGAAATTAAAGCCAGATTTGTTCCCCTGGGCTGAAGGAAGGAGGATCCCTTTTGGTTTGTTCCTTCTTTCTTGTTTTCCTTTCAAGACAGGAGATCAATTGTGGGGGCTTAATGAGAACTGTCTAGCGCGAGAGGTAGACAATACGAGATGGAGAAGGGATGTCCCAGCGCCCTGGTGGTTTTTTTACAGCAGCTTGGAGCAACAGGATCTACCCCTGTAAAGTCACAGCCCATCTCCAGGCCACAGCATTTTCCAATGCACTCGTGCTGGTAACAATCCCAGTCCCTCATCCTGGGGGATCACCCTGTCTGTGGGTCTGTCCTCTGGCACACACCTGTGTCGAAAGCTGGTGATGAAGACACTCAAGGTGCCAGTGGCTGGTGGTAGGTCAGGATGGGGTTGTGGTGGTGATGACAGTGATGGTTGGTGGCATTGCCGCCTGTGATCCCTCAGTGGGATCCTCCTCATCCTCCTAGTCAGGAGGCTGTGCTTAACTGGGCTCCAAATGGAGGAGGGTTTGGGCCAGTGATTTCACATCAAAGATTACCTTGGGTGCTAAGTTTCTACCAAGAAGGGCTAAGGAGGACTTGCTGGGATGTCCCACTGGAGGAAGAGGAGAGCATCTCCTGGGGAAACCTCTCTAGGAGGGTGTTCTAGGAAGCATCTCAGCATTCCTGGTGACCCTCAAGGGCATGCCCACAGAAGGCAGATGCAGATAAACCTGGCTTAAACACCATATAATCCCTGACCATTCTGCTGCTCATCCCAGGAATGGCCATCCCCTTTCCGCAGTTCCACAAGCAGCAGCAAGCTCTGGAAACACTTGGACTCATCCGTGCCTCTCAAATCTGTGCAGAGCCATCTTTTCGGAGGCCTCAGCGCTCCCGGCCCTGGGGATGCATCTTCTTTCCAAGCGAATTATTTTCTCTTGTCACTTGATAGGTCTCGAGCCCAACACGATCCCTTGAGCTTCAGGCTGGAGAGAGGGACCTTTCACCAGTCAGGTAAAGGGGGCCAGGGCAGGGGAGGGAGAAGAGGGGTGGGAAGGGGGAGCAGGTCTGGGGTAATAGCTCTGAACTTGGCTCGGGACTGTTAATGAATGCAAATGAGCTTTTAGCTACTAGGTCACTCCGATGCTGTTTTGTGCAAAGGTTTTGTGCTCTTAAGTGTAACTGTTCACGTGCCCAGCTTGAATGGCGAGGGCTGAAAGGAGGAGCAGGTACCTTCTCACACCAAAATGTTAACAACTTCCTCCCCACACTGCTTGCCAGCTCCAGAGATTTGATACCGTTTCACCCAGGGCCTCAAAAAAAGGAAAACTACCAAAAGCGAACAAAACAAAACAAAACAAAAAAACAAACAAACAAAACCCAAAAAAAATCAACCCCTTTGCCAAGGTGGTTGTTGGGTTTTTGATTTGGTTGTTTGGTTTGGTTGGTTTTCTCCTGGTCACCCTGGATATTCGAGTCGTTTCTGACTTTGCAAACAGGAGTAGAGGATGGAGACGGGGGTGATGCCGCTCGCTTATCCTGTACCAGTGCCCCCAAACCAGCCCAGTGAGGCACCCCGCAAAGCAACTGGTTGTTGCTGAAGCTACTAATTTCTCTTCCCAGTGTAAATTGGGGCTGATTTATGCTGGAATGTGGGGCTTGCCTTCTCAGAAAGCCCTCAGGAAAAGCTTCTCGGGATATTTTGCTTCTTTCCTTGATTTTTAGGTGGGAGGGTGGATTGATTTGGGGGTTTGAGGCAGTTTTCCTTAAAAGAAAACTGAATTCTGCCAGGGGCATGGGAAAACCTCCTTGTAACTCAGCATTGCCAAAGGCCAACTAGAGAAACCATCAGTGCCTGGTTCAGGAGGCAGAGAAATATATCACTCCACCTCATCCACACTTGAAATACCCATTTATTCCATGAGTATCAGTGGGGCTGTTGTGTTTTCCTTCTGTGAAAGGAGCGGTGTTGCTTTCAGCTTTGTTCTGCGTGGCCTTGTGGGAAGTGGGAAAACTTCCCCAAACTTCCCTAAATTAGAAAGATTTGTTCTGAAAAAATAATTTTTTTTAATGCTGTTTTCTTCCTCTTCCCCAGTGTTTTTTCCTCTCTCACAAACCTCGCTCTCATTTTCCGGATGCGGAGAAGAAAGTTGTCTGGTCATCTTTCTTTGCTAAAAAGAGAAAAAAAAAAAAAAAGAAAAAGATAAATTGGAAATTATTGAATTTTTTTTTTTATTGAAAATATTTTATTTTTTTTTTTAATTGAAAATATTGAATTTTTGAATGGAGGATAAAGAGCTGATCTGTAGTTGGTTTTTTTCCTTCTTTTTGAAAAAAAAGAAATAAAAATCAACTATCACTTGTGCCAAACTGGGATGCCAGCCTGGTGTTATCCTACTATAGCAACAGACACTGCTTTTTGATGCCACTTCTTGTCCCCAAGTCTGGGTGAGCTCCCAGGGGCACCATCCTTTGGCCTAGAGGCACCATCCTGCACTTGAGTGCACTTTTGAGCAGGTTGCCAACACAGGAACCATGAGTGAAATTTCCACCTCACCTCAAAGCTCTGCAGGAAAGGGATGTCCCCATCCCAGAGCATCTCCCCTTGTTAAGGCTTCTTGTCCCAGAGGGATGCAGGTGCTGCAGGTTGGGAGGGTGCAGGGTTAGCAGGAGAGATCCCTCACCCAATCTGGGCTCTGCTGGGTGCCCACAGTACTGGATGTCCTGAATTAGGTGCCTCAACCACTGGGCACGTACACCTGAAACACCCTGACCACTCAGGCGATGGGCAAGCTCAGGAGCCAGTCGTCATCCTCAGCTACTTGAGCCAAAAGAAGAGAACTTTAAAAAAGCTATGGAGGGGAAAAAGGTTGTTTTGGGGGTGCTTTAGGAAAGCATCTACTTGTTGGGGAGCCCCTCTCCACTGCTGGGCTGTGTCTCTTGAGGACAGTGTGTGCCCTTCGTTTTGGCGCTCAAGGAGAGACGATCAATCCCACACTGAACTTTATCTTGTTTGAGCCTTGATGTGTTTTTTTTATTTGGGTTTTGTTTTGTTTTCTTTCTCTTTCTTCCCCCCTCAACTCCTTCTTCTTCCCTGTTTTTTGTTGTTTTTTTTTGTTGGTGGTGGTGTTTTTTTTTTCCCAGTGGGATTTAATAAGCCGAGTAGGCAGGACTCAAGGGACAGGAGCCGGCAACAGAGCAACAGCTCCAGCCCTTAAAATCCTGAGCTGCCGTGCAAAAGCCGATGGGTTCCACCACTCGCACTCTGTTCATTTTCTAAACTTTTTTTTCAAAGGTTTCACAATGAGTCTGGGAGCAGGGAGAGGACAGGGAGCTGCTGAAGCTCTTGAAGAGCGCAAATCCAGAATAACTGTGGAAATCCCAACCCCTTTCCCTTGCACAGGGTGTTTTCAGTGAGGAAAAACCCGCTCTTCAAAACTTTGAATGAATCCCACTCAGCGTGTCCTTCCAGTTACTTTTTCCAGGGATGTTTTGTATTTGAAGGTCTGGGATATAAGTAGCATTTCAGCAGCATCGTCAAAAATCTCATCTCTTGAAAATATGTCCCTCACTCCCTCTCCACCACTGTCTTGGATTACCCAGGCAGATGAAGGGAGAAACTTCGACGCAGATTATTTTCCTTCCAAGCTGGGTAATATGTTTCTCGTTATGCCTTTTTAATTTTTCTAAAAGGCTGTGTGGCCTGTAGGATAATAGCGGCTGTATTCTTGCAATGATGCAAAAATCCTTCACAGCCCACCCTTTCCAGTCGTCATCTGCTGCTCGCTCAAAACACGGGCAAGAGGAAGTGCCAGATGGAAAAAAAAGCCAAAAAAAAAAAGCAAAAAAAGCTGAGATTTGGGGGGTTGGTTTTGCTGGTAGAAAAATTAAAAAAAAAAAAAAAAAAAAAGAGGAGTTGGGGGGGGGGTTTTTTTGGGGAAAAAAAAAAAAAAAAAAAAAGAGGAGTTGGGGGGGGGGTTTTTTTGGGGAAAAAAAAAAAAAAAAAAAAAGAGGAGTTGGGGGGGGGGTTTTTTTGGGGAAAAAAAAAAAAAAAAAAAAAAAGCAGACCCCCCCAGGTTTGTTAGGAAAAAGAATAAATCCATCCCAGCCAGGGTTGACAGTCTGAGTTTTCAGAAAGGCATTTAAACCACATTTTTTTAGGACAATGATTTGCAGGGGGACTAGGAAGGAAAATAAAATAGGAGGCGATGCAAGAGCAAGAAAGAAATTTTTTAAATGAATAAAAGTGAGGACACTTTGCGGGAGCGGGGTGGAATCTCTTCTTGAAATGAAATGCCCAACCAGGAGCCATTGAAGAAAGACTCCAATACCTGAGATGATTCACAAGATACAGAAAATATCACCAGCACTTGCATCCCTGCTTATTCAACCCAGCAAGGACCTTAATTTTCCTATATTGAGAAGCAAGGGGAAAAAAAGATGCAAAATGGTCCAAATGAAGCCAAAAAAAGCACGGCAAAAGCTCAGAACTTGTCATGTGCTGCTCCCACCTATACCTCTGAGCAGGGATCCTGTAAGGATGCCTGCGTGGAATTTGGGATGCTCCAGAGAGTCATCAAAACCTTTGCCCACTGGTTTTTTGCCCTGGCATTTGGTTTGGAAGAAGAGCTGGACGGACAGGATGGGTTTGGGGGAGGTGGGAAGGGGTCGAGAGAGACCTGAAAATGCTGCTGCAATGTGAGAGTGGGAAGAAAATGGGATGTGGATGGGAATAAAGCCATGGGGGGTGTCCCATGAGCATCTTTCTGGGGGACCATCCAGAGCTCAGCCCCACAAGCCAGTTCTGAGCAGACCCAAACAGGCTGCTAGCTGCTTTGTAAGGTGAAAAAAAGTATTAATGAATCGATGGATTTTATTTTTAAATTTTTTTGTGTATCTCTCTCCAGAGCCCCCACCCTCTCTAATAATGCCTGGAGCGAGGCCCGAGCCACTGCTCTTTTCCTTGGGAGAAGCTCTGCAGAAAAAAAAAAGAAAAAAAAAAAAGAAGTGGGGAGGGAATATCAAAATGATCTCGTTTCTGTCTCTCTTCGGTCTCCTACAGAACAAAGGACAGATGGGAACAAGAAAGGCCGAAAAAAATATCACCTGTTCCCATCCAGTCTTAGAGAGATTGCCGTCATTATCTCGGCAGCTTCACGTTTCCAAAGGGGCTTCATTTTTCTTTGGAAACACTGGCATCTTGTTAAAAAACACCAGAGGAGAAACCCTTCCCTTGGTTCAATCCCCTCCAAAAAAAAACCCCGCGGCTTTTCCTTCCCTTTCCCTGCCCTCCCCACAGCCCCGACTTTAACACCTGGGAAAAGCAAAGTCGAAAGGAAATCCAACCAAAACAAAAATAAAGGCTCCCCCTCCCCTCCCAAGCCTGGCTTTTTCTCGATGGCAGTTTCTCCATCTGACAAAAGCCTTTGGTTTTCTGTCATTCTTTTCATTTCCTTGATGGCTTCCCCAATTGTCAAGCCTTCAAGAAAATGCACTTTAGCTCTTTGTCCCCAAAGGTAATTTGATAAACTCTTTGCAGAAACATTCGGGTTTCGGAGGCTTTTCAGAGTAAAAAAAAAAAAAAAAAAAAGGAAGGGGAAAAGAGAAGGGAGAAAAAAGAAGAAGAAGAAAAAATGAAAAATAAAGGAAAAAAAAAGACAAAAAAAGAAAAAATAAAGGGGGAAAAAAGAAAAAATAAAAGGAAAAAGAAGGAAAGATAGACAAAGAAGAAAGAAGAAAAATAAGAATTTAAGAGAAAAAAAAGAAAAAATAAAGGGGAAAAAAAAGAATAAAAAGGGAAAAAGAAGGAAAGAAAGAAAAAGAAGAAAGAAAGAAAAAATAAAGGAAAAAAGAAAACAGAAAAAAAAGGAAAAAAGAAGAAAAAAATAAAGGAGAAAAGAAGGAAACCCCAACAACCCCCAAGCTGCTCCTCCAAGGGGTGCGAATGAGGGGGAAACGATATTTGAGAGCCTGTTTGAGCATTTGGAATCAAAATAAAGGATTATTTTAATTTTATTTTTTTTTCTTTTGCAACGGAGGAGAAACGGCATTGGGACGGAGGGGGCCTGGCTGGCGACACAGGCGGCAGCCGGGGCTCGAGAGAGAGCAAAAAGGAAGCTTTACATTGTCATCATCCCCTAAATGCTTATGAATCCTCATTTTCCAGCAGCAGCAGCACCCTGTGGGCGGGGACCACCCCCGTCTTTCACGCTATAAAATGCTCCGGGTTTCCCCAGTGTGGGGACGGGTCTGCGGAACCTGCGGCTTCGAGGTGCCTCAAGTCAACTTGAACTTGGAAGGTTTGGTAAGTGGCAAAAAATAATGCAGAGTTTTCTTCCGAAGGTGATTTTTAATTTTTTTTTTTAGTCGTAGTTAGTATCTTTTTCCGCCCTTTCTCTGGTGGCCGAGCTGGGTTTGTGGTGCTGGGGCGCTGCACCCAGTCACTCCTGAAATATCTCTCCCCCAGTCTTCGGAGTTTTATTGTATCGCTTCTGCCCAAGGGGTTTGTTGTTGAGTTTGTTGTTTGTTGGGGGTGTTTTTTGTTGTTGTTGTTCTTTCAGACAAAGGGTGAATAAAACAGTGATGACAACTTTGAAATTTCATTGCAGGGCTTGAAAGACGCCTGGTTTAAAAAGAAAAAAAACAAAACCCACAAAACAAGACAACAACAAAAACCCCCACAACACGAAAAAAAGGCAAAACAAAACCCTAAACCAGAACCAGGGGCCTATTCCCAGGTGGGGAAAGTGGTGGAATTTCGTTCCAAGCCGGGCAAAGTGGGATCTCCCCCCAGGGTTTCCAGCACTCTTTGAGAGAAAAAATAGTAAAATCGATTAAGAAGCAAAAATTCAGTTGGAGGTTTGGACGCAAAAATTACATGGGAGATTTGGTGGCAAAAGTTACGTTGCGGAATTGCTGGCAAAAATTAAATATCAGATTTTTTTTTGTTGTATTGGTTTGTTTGTTTTTTTTCTCCCTATTAATAGGCTGGCAGGGACAGTGATTAAATCCCAAAGGTGCTGGAGCTGGGATATCACGGAAATGTAAAGCTTCCATAGGTTCTGGTTGTCCTGCAGTGCCCCTGGGAGCAGCCCTTGCGCTTCATTTGCAGTACAGGTGGTTGAGCGGCTACAAAGCACCAGCCGCCTCAGAAAAGTTATCAAATCGGCTACAAAAGTGTGGACACAGAAATAAAATACACCATCAGAACCCCCCACAAAAAGCAGCAATATTTGTAGCAGACCATTAGCAGCGAGTCCCAGCTCAGAAATTAAAGTTATTTGGGTAAATTGGCTTTTTTTTGGAAATCAAAATTTGAAAATGGAGTTGAAATAACATCGCGGGCTCTTTGAACGGAACGTGAAAATGGAAAGTCGCACTTGTGCATCTCCTGATTCTCCTTTGGGTGGGTTTTGCGAGTTCTGGCTGGGATAAGGGAGAATACAAAAAACAAACAAACAAACGAACAGCAATAAAAAGTGATTTCAGAACAACTGCTCTCTTAAAAAAAAAAATTAAATTAAATCAAGTATTACCTCAACATGCCTCTGGGATTATTTCAGTGCATCCACTGTATCCCTGCGGCCGAGACAGACGCAGCTCTGCTCTGCTGGGACCGACAGCAGCTGTGAAAGGAGGGAAGGGAAATACCCGTTGGGAAGTGATGTGTTCAGGGAGCAAATCAAGCACCTCTTCCCTCAC